>JAEQBH010008178.1:0-87863 GCA_016808115.1 Tetrastigma voinierianum
ATATCAATCAATTACTCTTTTAGGCATCCAAATTGATTTTCTAAGTATTATTCCACGCCTAATAAGTTTCACCTACAAGATCTAAGTTTGATTGCATAATGAGGCACAAGATCTAACTTTTTAGACTGAATAAGGCACCTTTACAATGAAAACCAACCATGCTCATCAACGATAAACAGAAACACACTCCAACTTTACAATAAATGAAGTGAAAGTTAATGTAAATTGAAATATAAACAAACCTCAGCGAACATAAATTTGAAGAAAAGTAAAAAAAAGACGTCAATCATTACCAGAGGAAAAAGGTATTGCAACAAGAACAAGGCCAGTCTACTGGTGTATCCACCATATCCACGCAACACTATATCAGCCTACACAAAAAGAAGAAAACTAATCACTGTCAAGTAGCTACGTGACATTGTTCTTCTCCTTTCCCACGTTTTTAGCAATCGGACAGAAATAATGGGGCAAAATTACAAAATTTCGCCTTTCACTGATTTCTCGATAATGACAGAGAGAGATGTACGGAAAAACCTTGCGAGGCGTAGGTGTCGGTGAGAAATAACACCCCATCCCCCTGAACTGAATGATTGCTGAGTGATCGAATCCCCAAATAACACGATTTGAGGCCTCATTGTGCGGGAGCTCCTAGAGAGAGAAATTCACAGGGAAATGGTTAGAAAATTTAAAACGCACCGTTTTGTGGCCTCTGCGGTCTCAGTCAAAACGCAGCGTTTTGAATCCTCTCCCCGGGCAACCCAGCAGCTCCACTAGCACATCCAGCGGCGGCAGCATCTGGGACTCCACGGCCGAAACAGGTTTTCTTTTTTTTATTGCTTTTTATTTTCTTCCCATGTTGATATTTCTGGTGAATTTTCCATTAATTTCGTCGAAATTTACAGATTGAAAATCATTGGCTAATTGTATTCCGTACGAATATCCACGAAATTGGAAGAAATTCTTACCTTCGAAATTATCTTATGAACATTCGTTTTTCCGTTTTTCTCCATCACATTCACATCCCCTCCTTCTGTTTTTCTCTGTTCGATTTTCGCTGGTTATGTTCGTTTCAGGTGTGGCATTATGGGCCTTCTGATTCGGGCATCTAATATTCTCCGATCCCTAACTCACTTAGTCTCATCCCTTAATCCTTTTTCCTTTTTGTGTTTATATCTGGAGGAGGTTCACTCGATTATTGGTTGTAACAAAGGGTGTTTGGTATGAATTTTTCCTGGTTTGTGCTTATTGTTTTAAGTGTTTAATTTCGTTGGTTGTTGCCCTCCAAGCCAGCCTGTGTTCACATTTTCAAACATGCATAAGCAAGGGGAGGGAGGGTCCCAAATTCGAGTCTTTTTTTTTTTCGATAAACAATGAAGAACCTTTATTAAATAGATGATAAATCCCGAAAAAGTCGCACTCTCCGGCCAAAGGAAAGGGATGACAAGGGCTCGTGAGGCTAACGTTGAAAACAGCGTAATACGTGAAACGTAGGCGCACTTGTTTGCTTATATTTACAAGCCTGGGAATAGAGTAATTCGCAATTTATAAGGCAGCGCGGTCAGGAAATTAAGCGTATTCGAGCCGATCCCCAGAGTGTGGAATAAGCTGATTGACAACTAATAGAATCAGTTTGAAACTCCATGTTGATTTACCAAAGATAAAAAACCCCAAGAAGAGTACCGCGGATCTTAATCGCCGAACTATTTATTCTGGGATAATGGCATCATAACGTCTTGCATGCATAAAGCGGTCATCATTCCGCCGCCTTATGTAAACCTATGGCGGTAGATCATGAAGCAATCTTGCATCAGTTGCACTTCAACGCTTCCTGGGTAGGCGGATTAGAGGTCCATGGGCTGCGTTGAACAATGAGAGGAAGATGCCTGGCTGCGAGACTCGGCGTCTGAAAAACACATACCCGACTCCACCTTCGACTGGCGGAAATAAGGGTTCTCCCAAGCATGGTTTCGTTGCCTCCAAACACACCATAGGATCATTGCTATCGAACACATTATGTCGGGATCAAGATCATCAATCAGCTTTAACAGCAACGAGGAAGCTTCGTCGGTGGTCGATGGCGGTTTAACCACTTTAGCGACGATTACGACAGCGAGGACCAGTCTGAACAATCATAGAATAGATGCTGGTAATGCTTCGAGACCACGCCCACCTGACACACAACAAGTTGAAAAAATTCATACCTTTATCAATGGTCTAGCAAAGCGAGAATGCAACTATTACGAAACGCCGTAAAGGAAATTATTTTAGGGAAGAAATAATTTGTGACTTCTTCAACTAGAGACATATAACCTAGATTAGGTTTCATAAAGGCTGCAGTCAGCATTCTATAGCATGGTTTCTGGTATATAAGCGTTATTTGAACATGTGCCGCATCGGCCAGTCGGTATGATTTTTTCTTGTGGGTTGAGCAATGGCCGAAGAAACGTATTCTCAAAGATAAGTGAACCGAGATCGAATCCCATCCTCTTCCTGCATCTAACAACAGATCTGAAACTTTTAAGTTTTCAGGAGCGGAAAGGCAGTTGGTTCGACCCTAAAACCCGAGAGGCGGATCACGAATCGGGCATCCTCCATACATAAATGGATTTACCATCCCCGCTCTCTTGACCAGTGCGCTTGTGGCCAAACTTCTTTCGCGCCAAACACTGCGCGAACAAAACTCGGATTACTTCCCAGTGATGACGAGAGATAGCTTCCATGAGGAAAATATTTGGCCTTGAACAAACGAGCTATCAGGTGTTGGGGTTATGAATGAAGTTCCACCCTTGCTTTCCCAATAAAGCAAAATTAAACACACTGTAATCACAAAGCCCCATGCCTTGATTCCCTTGACAGAACTAGTCTGGTCGGCTTGCCATCAATCACTTTTCCATTCACTGAACTGCTTACCCACCAAAGCAGATTCATCATTTTGAATCATCACAAACCCGAGCGGACAAAGAAACTTACACTCATACTATATGTTGGGATGGCACGATATGGGTTAATTAACACACCTTTACGCGTGAGAAAGCAACTTGTTTCTCCACCCTTGGATCCTCTTTCAGTTATTGTCTTTGATGTAGCTAAAAGTAGCATTTGGATCTACCAATCAGCAGTGAAAGCAGTACCTATCCGTGTTAATACCATTAGTAACTCCCAGCACGGCTGATAACACTCGTTGCTTATCGGTTCGGACGTTAGAAGAAAACATGATACCCGATTTCTGGAGATTGATTGCTTGGCCTGAATAGCACTCTTGTCACGACTCGAATCGATGAATCACTCTAGTTTCCTCTTCTGTACTTTTAAAAAATAAGAAGGAATCATCGTGAAGAATATGTGGGATATGCTGGAGACTGGCATACCTTACTACCATTAATCAAACGAGAAGACTACGCTGACGAACAAGGCAGCGACCCTTCGCATAAATAATAAAAAGATATGGAGAAAGAAGACAACCTTGGCGCAAGCCTCGTTTAGGAATGATGAGACAGCCTCTGAACGTTCCACAAACCTGAAATAACGAGCAGGGCGTTCACACACATCATGATCCACTTAATCCTGATCATCAAACCCAAAACCCGAGAAGCATATGGTGTTAAAAACTTCCAATCTACTCCTATCATGAGCCTTTTAATATCAGTTTCAATGCTACTTCCCACATTGCCTCTACAACTGATTCATATAATACGATACTTCGCAGCAATCGTAGCATTATCGGTAATAGGCGTCCCGAGCAAAGGCGGGCGAGTGCTAGAATATGCGAGCGAGGGATATGTTTTGACAACAAGACCTTAGTGATAATTATAAATCACATTGCAAAGAGAAATAGGTCTAAGGTCTTTCATGGATTAGGATCGGTACATTTAGAATTAAAACATAACAAAGTGTCATTCGGATTAGAAGGAAAAGATAAGTTTTCTAACCAACCTGTAGCAGTCTGGAATACCTCTGGGCACAATAAGTTCAAAATGTGGAGTAAAAGCAGGGTTCGAACATACGGACTGGGGCTTTATCAGGAAACATCTGTGACTCCAGTCAAATTCTTCCTAGCAGAAGCAGGGCCACCCGGACCAGCATTCTCCTCGCCAGGAAGTTACATGAACTATTGGAGAAGCTCACCATACGAGAGCTTCTTACGTACTAGCTGCAAAGACCTTCAAAATATGTCTTCATGAAGATTCCTTAGGCCCACGTGAAACTTCATTACCATACGCATCATTCAACCCCAGAATACGATTTGTTGCTTTTTGCCGAAGAAGCGTGAGAATGGAAATATAGTATTGCTATCTCGCTTCCTTTAACGAAATCTTCTTGGATTGTTTCAGGTACACTTCTTCTTGATCAGGCGATCCAATTACTACTCCCAACTTCGAAAGAACTCACCCACTTTGCCAATATCATCTGTCTTTCGCATAATCTCATAGTTTTTGAACAACTTTTATCGCTTTAGCGACTGAAATTACCTATACAGTTTAGTAGAGGCGAACGCGGATAAGCGGGTTTAAATCATGACTAAGCGTATTTGAAAATCGTTGGTTTTTGTTAATGGCTGGTTTGTGCCCGATCGAGGTGATAGAAGGATGATAATCATTTGTGCATATGATGACCAAAAGATCAAGTCTGCAAAGTGGGTGATGAAAAAATTATGAGTCGAGGCATATTGGACTAAAAAAATGGCATATGGGACCTATGAATAATTTGAATTTAAATGAAGGATATAGATGATTCCCATGTATACAGTTTTCAACAATCAACATCTGCTGCTTTTGATCAATGAGAAGAAGAATTATGAGATAGTCTTGTAGGATCATAAAGAAAATACTGAACTAATTTCATGACACTTTTAAATTAATATAAAAGAAATAAAGATCGGACAAAGTGGGCTGGCCCGGCCAGGAAACCACATGGACCCAGGGCCAATCTGGACTGTGCCATTCAGCCATGACTTATTCAGAAACTTTTTCATTTTGAAGGTAACACACCAAATCAAAGGCCAAAGTGGATTGACTCAACAGGCCACACAAGCCTACATTTCCCAGCTCTAAAGGGTGGGTCGAATGGAATTAGGCCCAAGATTGAAAACAGGCCATGCCTACTATTAAAATGATGTTTGCAAACTTGCAGGGAGAATACAAAATGGACCCAAAGGTAGAAACAAAAACATTACCAGCCTAGAAAACTAAGCTCTAAACATCAAACAACAATTTTCTAATGAACAAAAAATCCCAATGATTTTTTTAATGAACAAAAAATCCTGTTTCAAAACCGTAATAGCCCAGGACAAAATGGACTAACACAAAAGAAGTTTTCAATCTATGTAGGGAGAAGTGAAGTTGGCATTTCCAAACAGTGCTCTATTCCTCTCCTTCGATTTAATGGAACTTTTCATAGGTTGGCATTTCCTACCTTAACTTTGACCTTTTTTTTTCACTCACAGCCATTTCTGAGGATTCTTTATTTATTTTTTTTCTGCACTGTCCTTAACACCATCCCGAGTCTTGACTTTCTTCTGAGGTTTAACTTGAAACCATCACCAAAATAGACTTCAAGCTCAAACCTCACCTGCCTCAAATCTAAATCTTCTTTCTCACCATCTTCATAGTGAATCTTATGGCATCTAAACCTTCCTGAAGGCTGAACGTAGGAACATCTTTCCTCTGCTGCAGCCTAGATGAACGTCTCTCCACAGATGACAAAAAAGCCTATACCGTTTCGCCCATCAGCACCCCCTCTTTCGCTTCATAGGAGTCTTGAAACTTTTTAAAACTTTCCTTCAAAGGAGGATGGAATATTGCCACCATCCTTTAGGACTTCATCCTCACCTCCCAACTTACCTTTTTTCGCAGCAGAAGATCTCCCTCCTTTGGACTTGGACTTGCCACCGCCAACCAGCAACCTTCCTACTTGGTTCATCCTTTGTACCCAATTCCTTTACTGATTCACAGATACACCATTATTTTTTTTTTTTTGTTTTACAAAAGGCTGTAGCAGCTCTTGCTCTCTTATTACTTTGCCTCCCAACCGAGATTTTAGGTGCCATTCTCATGACCTAGAGTGCTCAAACTGCAAGCCCTAGAGTTAAAATTAACTCAGATATCCTTAATGTTAAATGTCTAATGAGAGGTAATTCCTGCAAAAAGACCAACATGTACATCAAAGTTAGTACTGCAAAGCAAAGAAACATAGCAAGAATACATATAAAAAGTCAATTAAGAGGGAACAAATGTTATCAAATTCAAGTAAATCCTAGAATTCCAAAAACCCTATTCCATGGCGTGTGAAACTTCCAATCAGCCATTCAGATGGAAAATGTAGAGCCCAATCCAGTAAACCACAGAACCTATGTTGTCTAGAGTAATCAGAACTCTGATTGAAAGTTTGAAACCTTCCAAACTCCACAAATCTCATAACCCTTTTAACTCTCCAAACCCTAAAAGACCCAAAATCTCAAATTGATATAGAGTTAAAAATCTCAAACAGCAATCATCAATCTTCAATTCAAAACCCTTGTGAACATAGAAAGTAATTCGTCTAGGTTTTCAAAAAATCGAAAGTGGAGAAATTCCCAACAAAAGAACCAGATAGATAACACACAAGCGACCGAATGGAAGCAGACAGCAACGACATGAAATTGTAAAATCCAAGACCATATTTGGCAGCATTAATGCACAAGTTTAGCCCACACAATAATAGAACTTTGACAACTTCACGTTCAAGTATATAGCTAGAAAGAAATATATGCAAAAGCAGTTTGTTACTCCAAAAATATTAATTTCAGGAAACCATGTGCCTGCATAATGACTTCTTTCTGGAACTTCAAAAAGAAACCTTCAGAGTTTTTGGACAATTCAAATTATCAAAAATTGAAAATAAATTATGAACATTAGGGGAGAGGTCATCAACAGGAACAGAACAACAGCGTACTAAAAAAACACAAATAAAAAGAGACCCCAGAAAACAGAACAAAATGCAAAATGAGCCATTAGAACACCAAAGTACACCAATCCCAGAATGCAGTTGAGCAAGATATATAATTGCACACATATATAAGTGTTCAAGCAAAAAAAAAAATTTGCACACATATTTCTGCTGTTTTTGCCTATTAAAAAAAATAATAATAATAAAAATAAATGTTCAGACAAAATGGACAAAACACTCACTTTCTTTGAATTTCGGATCCTTCTCAGTTGGTTGGGTTTTTGGGATCTTAGCATCATCATTGCGTTCATTCTTGGGCATATCTCCAGCAGAGCAACTTACCTCCTTGCTCTGACCTGCCAGCAGATTAACAGCAACATCACAAGTTCCTAGTTTTTTGAACTGAGGTCCCCTGGATTCATCTGCACTTTTCTCAGTATTCACACCCCCTAGTACATCCACATTGGTTTCTCCACTAATTACTTTCTTCTCACTTCTTCAGGAGTAACAGAAACTTCTACATCCATGTCTTGGTCCACCATTTCATCTTTTACATCCTGTGTATCTGAGCACTCCTTAGTCATTGCATCTTTGAACTCCATTTTCTTCTCAGTCTCTGTCTGGTTTTCCACGTCATCACCAGGCTCTCCACTGATCTTACCATCATCCAAAACGGCTTTTCCTGTATTGATATTTGGCTTTGTGGCTGACATTTCACCACGTATTGGCGTATTTTTCACAGGAGAGTTAACCTTGTCATTCTCTGGATGATTAACCTCCGCAGATTTTTCAGTAATGATCTCAATATGCACTGTATCTGTCTTGACTTCATCCTGCTCCACATCAACCTCAACACTTTCAGACAGCTTTGCCTCCTCTTTGGCCTCTTTCTTTCTGTTTAATAGTGATTTTTTTTTTCATATTCGTAGCTCTTGCTGTCCTCTTTTCCTCTTTTTCTTCGACTTAATGGAACTTTTCATAGGTTTGGCATTTCCTACCTTAACTTTTACCTTTTTTCCACTCAGCCATTTCTGAGGATTCTTTTTTTTTTTTTTTCTGCACTGTCCTTAACACCATCCCGAGTCTTGACTTTCTTCTTAGACTTAGGCTCAACTTTGAGGTTGAAACCATCACCAGAATAGGCTGGGGACAAGCCTCCTCAAATCTAAATCTTCTTTTTCACCATCTTCATAGTGGATTTTATGGCATCTTTCGTCAAGATTAAATGCCTTAACAAGACCAACAAACCATCTCCTTGATCCTGACCAGTAAAGCTTGACTCTCTTCCCAACAATCCTTTCACTGTCTACCTTCTGGAAAGTAGGAACATCTTTCCTTGGCCGCAGCCTAGATGAGCTTATCTCCATAGATGACAAAAAGGCCTGTACCATTTCCCCATCAGCACCCCTCTTTCACTTCCTTGGAGTCTTGACATTTTCCTCGAATGCAATATCACACCACTATTCTTTAGGACTTCATCCTCACTTCACTTATCTTTTTTTGCACCAAATCTCCCTCCCTTGGACTTGCCCCACCAACAGCAACCTTCTTACCTGGTTCATCCTCTGTACCCAATTCCTTTGCATCATTATTTACAGATATGTCATTTTTCGTTTTACCACCAACACTCCTCCGAGTCGTAGATCATGCTCTCTTATTACTTTGCCTCCCAACCAAGACCTTAGGGGATATTCTCATGGCCTAGAGTGCTCAAACCATAAGCCCTAGAGTTAAAATTATCATCAAGACATCCTTAATGTTAAATACTTACAAGGAGAGGTGAATCCTGCAAAAAAGGCCGACAAGTACTTGAGAAAGTTAATACTGCAAAAACAAGAAACATAGCAATAATACATATAAAGACAATTATGGCTGAAAGTTGGCTGTGTCATCAAATTCAGAAGTAATCCTAGAATTCCAAAAACCCTATTCCATGGAAAGTGTAAAGCCCAAACCAGTAAACCACCAAAAATTTATCATATTTGATACAGAGTTATCAGAACTCTGATTGAAAGTTTGGGGCTCTCCAAACAAATATCTGCTGCTTTTGCTCTCCCAGACCCTAAAAAAGACTAAAAGCTCAGAGTGATAGAGAAAGTTAAAAATCACGAAAGCTGATGTGTCGTTGGCCAATTTCAAAAGCCTTCTGGAGCATAGGTACCAAAGCATTGGGTACAAATTGTCAAAAAAATAATTGGTCTGAGTTTTGAAAAAAAATTAGAAAGTGAAGAATTCCCAATTACTAAGCCCAAAGCGAAAACTCATAGATCAATTTAGACAACATATCTTTTTAGGGGGATAAACCCCAATTCATATATCATAGTGGTTGAAGGCTAAACACCCTACAGCCAGCTTTAAGTGTTTGAAACAGACCTCAATTGTGGTTTAGTTTCTGAGTATCTCTTGGATCTTTTCACTTCAATGTTGTTTGGGTTTATGTTAGATAAGCAAAACGGCCTACTGAATTACTTATAAATTTGATGTCTTCGGATGGATAATGAAGTTCTTGTGTTTAAATTGATATTTTCTCTGTCAAAACATGGTCTGTTTGGTAAAATTATTTAACTTTTTCTTCTTCTTTTTCAGGATTATCTATTGGGTGGAAGAATTACGATTTTCTTCATAAAAATTGCAAAACCCTTGGTTTCAATTGTTTTTTCTTTCTATGGATTCTTAAGCTTGTCGATTCACAAAATCAGATTGGATAGATACGATAGATCAATGAAGTTGCTGGCAGTTTGAAGGGTCACTCATTTTGGGATTTGTCTATGGTGGGAAGAAATTGTCTTAAATCCCTCCCTAAGTTCTTATTTTCCCCTTTCATTGAAGGGAATTTCTTGAAAATCTAGGCACCTATAAATGCAAGGTTTCAGGTTTGCATGGTCATCGTGTGTCTGGGTGTTTACTTGCATGCCATGGATTCTTCTTCCGGCTCTTCATGTCTATTGTTATCTTCCCACCTCCATAACACATAACACTGTTGGTATGTGTTATGTGGTTTGCTGGTTGGGATTTTATAGATTGTTGTATGGAAATTTCAAAAATCATAGATTCTCATTCTTTAAGTTTTCATGATTTATTTGAAAGATTGGATGACGGTTTGCTTAAATGGTCTTTATATGTATTATTATTTCTTTTCTTTTTCTTTTAATTTTTAACACATTAACTTTTAACATTTCTGAGATGTCTTCACATTGGTATTTAATCCTCAGGATGTCTTGAAGATAACTATTATGGTTTGCAGTTTTGAGCACTCGAGTTTCTACGAATGGAACACAAGTTGAATCAAGAGATGTGTAGCAAAGAAACTTGAATCACCTTTGAGGAGGTATTCCAAGAGATGATTCAAGTATTTGAAGTGGTGAAGATGGTAGAAAATTTGGTGGTGGTGGTAGTACGCCCAGAAGTGCAGCAGAAAAGTGAGTTGGAAGGTGGGGATGTAGCAATCAAGGGCAATAAATGATTCATCAGGAAGAATTCTAAGACTCAACAAAGAGAAAGAGAGGGGTGCTGATGGGGACAAGGACCAGGAGTTTTTATTATCTGTTGAGGTTCTGTTTGTGAGAGCTGCAGCCAAGCAAGGGATGCTTTCTGATTCTGCTGAGCGACATTAAATGGATTGTTGGAGAAGATGATGAGAATGAAGATGTGTATTTGGGCGAGACTTGAGGCTTTAATTCATTCTGAGTGCCAAAGGAAGACATGGAAAGATCCCTAATTACATTCACAATGGTATTCTAACACACTTTTGCCAGAAAAAAAGGTATCCAAACTCACATAGAATCAGACTGTTTTTCTGCACAAAATCTAATTCTAAAGAGAATCCATATGATTGAGTACAATCTGTTCATTATTAGGCCACAATGGATTTTGTTTACCTGAAGATCGGAGTCATAATCCATCTTTACAGGAAAAGTAAAAACCTAATAAAATCTAATTGTCAACAATTGGTCCTGGGCATACCACCAAACAGAGGAAAGAAATTTATGTGGGGAATCCTTCTTAGTTTTTGGGCTGCGGCTGTAGTAGAGTTTCACTGGTCTGCTCTGGGGACGGCAATAGTTGAAGTCTGATGGAGGCCATCACTTGCGCCTGTGCCTTAAAGTCGTCAGAAGTGAGCTTTAGAAGAGAGTTGGAGAGATGACCTTCTGGCAGGCTGCCTGAAGATCTGCACCACCTGAAACAGAAAAAGACATGGAAATGGAAAGTTAATTGAAAACAAAACAAAGAACAGGTTTGGATGGGAAGCCGTCTTACATTGCTTGAACAGCTTCCTGGGGGATCATTACAGCTCACCTCCTGCATCATCCAATCTGATTTTTTTTCCCATTTGTGCATTTACCCCGGCAGAAGACAAAAACCCTTCTGAACCTAATTATTTTATCTCCAGAGTTTACATCCGTAAGGATCCCACCCTCTTTCCAGAACCCTTCGACAGCCATTCTTTTGGCTCTAGCCCAGTTGGGGTTCTTCGTCACTAATGAGGTGAAAAAAATACCAGGCATCTATGGTATCTAGATTGCTTAATGCAAGGAGGAAAAATCTGTGGCATGGAACACATAAAAGCATTGAAAAGGAAAACACTGTAAATAAAAAGAAGCCAAAAAGAATAAAGAAGATTATTGTTCAAGACACTAATGTAAGAATTTCCTAATGTGGGTTTATTAATTGAAATTAACTGAATTAATTCCGTCTAATAGTTGCAAGATATATGATTTAATCACTCTAATATAAATAATGAAATTCTTGAATCATCAAAAGTGTCACGCTGAGCTCACATCTGCTTGATGCTGGGATTTTCTTTTTGTTTTCTATAAAAGGGTCACCTCCCTCTTCTCTAAATCACACTTCTTTCATTCGCTACGCCATTTTATAGTAAACACCAAAACATTTCTCTCCCTCTTCTTCTCTAAATTACAAGGATTTAGAGAGGAGCGACCCTTTATAAGAAACAAAAAGGAGTTAAAATCTCACATCAAACCGATGTGAGATTCATATTTGACAAAATGCATGTTGGGATCAAAGATCAAAAAATTTTTAAGTGGATAAACTCAAACCCTGGGTCAGAAATATCCAAAAGATCCCTCTTCTTCAAAGGATCAAATAAATTTTTTAAGTGGGTCGAAACAGCCCGCTTCGTAAAATGTTTATACAAAATTTAGAAACATCCTAACAAGCAAGAAGAAATAAATAAATAAGTTAAAAAAGTCAGCATCAAAGATCAAATTCTTTTATCGTTACCAAATCCTCCAGATTTACAATTTGAAAAAAGACAAACAAAACAAAACAGTTATACTAACTGTGAAATCTATTCTTGAATATATGGATTATCGTATCATTAAAATCTTGTTGTCCTTCACAATGCAAACGGCTCTAACCGGCTATTTGATGGAAGGTAAATGATCATACGTTGTTCGCTAATCCTAACAGGATTTATCGGGGCATATTAAAATTCTTGAGGAATTTTCTTCACCGATCAAGAAAGATTTCTAGTCTGTAATAGTATGAATGAAGATAGAGAGCAAGATGCAATCTTAAGACTCATATATGCTATCACAAAACATTTTATAGGAGATCAAAATGTTTTTGCAGAAAGGAATTCTAAAATTTTACAAATTTGAGATGTAGAACACTTAGTGATTTCAAATGGTATCATGATGTGTTCTTAGCAAAACTTATGACTAGAGAAGATGCAAGAGCTTCTTTTTGGAAAGAAAAATTCCTTTATGGTCTTCCAAGGGCCTTGAATGAAAAGGTTCAAGAATCCCTTAGAGAAAGACATAATGGAACAATTCCTTATGAAGATCTCACTTATGGAGATCTCATAGGAGAAGTAAAAAAGGAAGGTCTTAAGTTATGTACTCAACTTAAGCTTCAATATCAAGTTAAAAAAGACCTAAAAGCTTCTAGAAAAGATTTAGGTTCTTTTTGTGCTCAATATGGCATTGAAATGCCAATTCCACCCTCTCAAATTTTCAAAAAACAAAAACCTTATAGGGAAACTCCTTATAACAAATCTAAAAAATTTAAAAAAGAAAAATATAATAAAAATTTTAAATCCCAAAAATTTACTGATCAAAAACAAAATAAAAACATGTTAAGGGGATGTTTTAAATGTGGCTTAAAGGTCATATAGCTTCAAATTAAAATAAAGTCAAAATTTTATCGATAAAGAAGAAGAATATTATTCCGAGAATACTTCATCCTCCGAAACTCCATAACTTTCAAAACTAATCTTAAAAGAAATAGAAAAATTGAAATTGTTTATGCCGGTAAACATGATAATCGACGAACAAGAATTGTTAATAAATGATGTATAAAATCAAGATAAAGAAGCTAAGGCAAAATATATAAGAAAAGTTTTAGAACAGCAAAATACAAAAAACTAAAGCCAAAACTAATTCATCAAACTTTATAAGATGAAAGATATATTTCAATATTATAAGAAACAAGAATCAAAGAACATTGCAAGACTTGCAAGAAGGAAATAAGACAAATAAAAACCCAAATTAATGAATTGTGCTTTTACTCAAAACATAGGTGATAGAATAACAAATTTAGAAAACCAGAAGAAATTGTAAACAAGT
Source organism: Tetrastigma voinierianum (assembly GCA_016808115.1). Taxonomy (NCBI): domain Eukaryota; kingdom Viridiplantae; phylum Streptophyta; class Magnoliopsida; order Vitales; family Vitaceae; genus Tetrastigma; species Tetrastigma voinierianum. The sequence continues at coordinate 13,512 of JAEQBH010008178.1, forward strand.
GAATCTAATGAAGAATTAGAAACATTTGTACATAGTATGACAATTGTACAAAACAAAGATGGTATACAAAATAACTTTAAAAATCAATCCCCGATTATCACCAACTTTATAAATTCGATTGACTCAGAGCGATTTAAATTAAGGCTGTGAAGGATTAATTCCTATTGTATATTTCGTAAAAACTTCACAAAGATTATCAACGGCTTGTAATGATCCATTGAAGGTTCAATACAAAATACCTCAATGACATATTTGCAAAAATGGTATTTGTATTAAAACTTCATTCTTACTAGTAAAAATTGACTGATAATCAGGATTGATTTTTAAAGTTATTTTTGTATACCATCTTTGTTTTTGTACAATTGTCATACTATGTACAAATGTTTCTAATTCTTCATTAGATTCACTTGTTACAATTTCTTTCTGGTTTTCTAAATTTGTTATTCTATCACCTATGTTTTGAGTAAAAAGCTTTAATTCATTAATTTGGGCTTTTATTTGTTTTATTTCTTCTTGCAAGTCTTGCAATGTTGCTGGTTCTTGTTTCTTATAATATTGAAATATATATTTCATCTTATAAGAGTTTGATAGATTAGTTTTTGGCTTTGGTTTTGTATTTTGTCGCTCAAAACTCCTTTCTTATATATTTGCCTAGCTTTATCTTCAATATACAACAATCAAGAAATACTTTTTGAATTTATTAGAGGAATAGAAGTTAAAGAAATAAACCAGGTTCAAGATTTTATAAATTTACTTCAGCAAAAACATAAACAAGTAAAATTTCTTAAAAAAGAAATTCAATACAAAAAGACTGAAGAAAATTTAAAATCCAAACAAATTCAAGAAAGAATTAAAATATTCAAAACAATAGAAGAAAAGTCTGTTTTTCTATACCAAATGCATTTTTGAATAGAAAATGAGATATGGTTTCATTACCATATGAAAAAGATTTTAATGAAAAACAAATTCCAACAAAGGTAAGACCTATTCAAATGAGTCCATAACTTCTTGAATACTGCAAGAAAGAGATTAATGATCTCTTAAACAAAAAATTAATAAAACAAAGTCATTCACCATGGAGTTGTGCAACTTTGCGCGTCCAAAAGCTTCGTAAAATCAGCATTTAACTCCAAGGTGTTAGTGATAATATAAACCCTCGAATAAAGTTCCATAACAGATTAGGTACCCAATACCTAATAAAAAGATTTAATTCAAAGGATTTATAATGCCACAATTTTTTTCGTACTTGATATGAAATCCGGATTTTGGCAAATTCAGACAAACTGCAGGATAGATACAAAATCGCATTTGCAGCCTTCCATTCGAACATTATAAAAGATAAAACAAATGACGTAAATTTGAATAAACATATAAAATTAATTTATAAGTTGAAACCTATTTTATTTCTTCTTTTCCTCAAAATTTGTTTTCCTTCTACTTTCCCTTTCTATTTTTCACTCTATTTTATTTTTGTAGTTTCGTAGTTTCAAATTAAAAGATTTTTTCATATTTGGTTTTATCATGGAAAGAGTCAAAAGAAAATCAAATATAATAAAATTACTCAAAACTTTTAATATTTTAAAATTGCTTAGTCCTTATATAATGGAAATAAACAAATAAAATGAGTTTGAATGAACATATAAAATTAATTTATTCAGTTTAAATTTTTTTTTCCTCTTTATTTCTTTCCTTAGAATTTTTCAGGTTCCAAATAGAGCTTTAGTATTTTTTTTCTCTCCCTAGTACTTTCCAAGTTCCAAATGAAATCTTAATTATATTTGATTTTCTTTTATATTTTTTATTATAAAACCAAACATAAGAAATTAATTTTAATATTATTTTTTTCTTTCCTTAGTATTTTCAAGCGGAGCATAAACAACGAAAATAAGAAATAAACGATATTTTTAAGGTATGCATGGTCATTATAATGAATGAGATTTTTGGAGCTTGGAAGCCTTCAACTGTTACCAAATTTTTTGTTATATAGCAAAGTCTAGAGGCCAAAGAAGATATGATGAATGGTTTCACCTCAAAAAGCAACATTGCCTAATTTGTTGTAAGGTCTATTTGGAAATTATTTCAAGAATAAAATTTTGCTTTTTAGAACAAAAAGGATGTTTTCAAACAATATCTCTCAGTAGTTTTGTTGTTGTTTTCGTTTATGGTTTGTAGGGTTATTTTAAAAATTAATTTTATAAATGCATGAAATAATTAAAAATACAAATTTTGATATAAAAATAATTAATAGTAACTATAAAATTTTTAGATTGACTTAAAGACTGATATTTTCCCTCGTATACGGTGTTGGACAAAAAATCTTCTAAACAAAGCCAATATCATGTGCATACCAAAAAAAAAAGGTTCCCTATAGTAATTTTGAACCATAAAAGCAAATATTTTTTGGTGGACCATCTCTCCCAAACAACCAATAGCCTTTGAGGAAATCAAATGAAAATACAAATCTAGATATATTATTCTAAATAGTCTATGTCATGTATTTACAAATATTTTTATGAAAAATAATTATTGATGATGCTCTTTCAACCGAAACTAGACTGAGTCATTGAATTATCGGGTCAATTGGTCGACTCGACGCTCCCAGCCCTCGTAAAAATAAGAAACAAAAAGGATCGGTAGGGGTTCGTCCGTTGCCTCTCCGATGCCTAAGTCAATTCTTTTCGGTGGAAGAGAAAATCAACCGCTTGGTGAATCTAATTCAGGCGGACTTTCACCGACGTGGGTGACCTAGTATTTATAATGGGTGATCATGATAACTTTCCTAGTTAGAGGATGATACGATATTTCTCCTATTAGGTGGGGGATTTTCTTTCCTTATCGTAAACCGATTTATAAGGGATAATTGATGAGTAATAATTAGGAAATATCCTATTTCCCTCAATTTGTGGAAATCAATATTTTCCTTTAATACGATTCTTTAGTTGATTATGTTACCTTACATTTTGAAGGGGGTGAATTAGGGTACTCGCTAGCCTATGTTTGGGATGTCATCAAGGGCCGAGCACCCGATATCGGGCCTTCTCCGTAATCTCCTCTTGCCCAACATCTCGGGCTCGTGGTCCCCGGCCCGCACACTATTATTTAAACCCGATCGCTGCCCTCCCGTACCGACTAAAGCGAGCGTAGGCGCGGCTGCACTATTGATCGTGTGTGACCCCACGTGGCTACTCGCATTGACAGGCTTTGTCGCCGCCCAACGCCTCAGGATACTTGATGGCTTTTCGATTCGCGCCATTCGACCGCTCATTTAACTTCCTTAAAAACGCCCTCTACCGCTTTTCTGCAATCGTGTCTCCGTTCGCTTTTCGCCAGAAGCTCGGGGCTTCTTTTTTCTTGAAATTTGTCCAATCATGCTTAGCATTGCTGCGCTGGCTCCTCGATATCTCACAAGGTCCTCTCGCCCTGCTTTCCGATCGGGTACATCTTTTCTTCTTCTTTGTCTTTTCGGGTTCGAAGTCTTGTGAGGTTTTAGGGCTTGCTTGGTTGGGATTCTACATTATTTCTTCGATTTCCTTTTTCCTTGTTCTGCCTTGCATATCTCCATGGGTCCAGTAGTCGCTCTTCCGTTTCATGTGATAAGGAGACCCACCGAGGCTGCCCGGTTCAGTGGTCGATGGGTGGTGAGTCCGATTGGGCCTTGGCCGTGGTGGTCCACCGGTCATTCCTCAGGGGAACCTCCTTCCCCTTTGGATAAGGGCAAGGGCAAAATTAGTGAAATCCAATATCCCAAATGACTCAATATTCGAGGGTCAAGTATACGCACGCCGAGGTCGTAGCCCTAGTCGAGCTGAACCTCTCATGGTGAGGTCTCTGTTCCTAAGATGGGCCTCGTTTGGGGTCCAAGTTTGGTGCCCTGACGTGCTGACCTCCTACGTTGTCCAAGTGCCCAAGATGGTGTGCTTTTTTTAGGTGGCGTTCGAGAATGGCCTCCGCTTCCCTTTGCATCCCTTTATAAAAATGGTTATCCAAAGATTTTAATGTCTCCGCCTTTTCTCACTCTTCCCCAACTTCCGGGTATCTTGGTAAGGCCGCTAGTCGTTTTAGGACAAAGGCTCAAGTGTCTCTGCAAGATAGCCCTCAAGGCTTCTTAGACTTCTTCAGAAGAGGTCGGGCCAAGGCTTTTATATCTTCTGCGCCCCAAAGCTGTTGATTATTTCAACCTATTCCTCCCATAAGTACTGGAAGGAACATTATTTCTTTGTCAGTGGCCGTCATTAGGAGTACAATCCCTTTTACCTGGAGGACACACTTGGCATTTTGACCGTCTAAGCTACTCCCGAGAACCTATGTGAGCTCCCCTTCGCTTTGGTTTGGCCTGGTTTTCAAAGGCTATAGGATATTTCTAACATTGCCTCGTCGCGTGGCTCAGCCCACCGATCTCGCCCCGAAGATGAAGAGGTGAAGCCGTGAAGCTGGTCAAGTGTGGCCCAGATGCTTATTTCGGAGCTCATTAGGCCTGGATATTCCAGACTGCCTAGTGCGAGGTTTGCCCGACTTTTTCGAGGCCTTCTCCCTTTCCATCATGAAGCCTTTGCCCCGTCTGTAAGTCCTCTCTCATCTTCCGCTTGGGCCTTTATTGCGGCCCACTGAGAGCTTCGGCCCGCCTCGAGGCTGCTAAGAAGAAAAGGAGCGCAAGGTCCCAAGCGCTTCCCCGAGGGTTGCCCCTACCAGCAAGATTTTAAAGGCTGGGCCTCTCTTCTTCGCCTTCATCCACCGTCAAGCTGGGAGAGGCCTCCTCGCGGGCTGGGCCATTTCCAGTCTGGGAGTCCCACATCTAAGGCCGCGCCCCTTCACAATGTCGATGAGGTGGGAGGGATCGCTTAGTGCCATAGTGGTGACTTCTTCGCTTCTCATGATTCGGCCAGCGTCAAAGTTTCTTCATCCTTCGTGTGAGATTCCGACCTCGTGAAGGTGGACGCACCGGTCCGCTAAGGAAGCTCGCTCTTCCGCCAGTGGAACCGCTTTGTACGCCCAAAGACTCACGATCCTTTTCTTTATTGTTTCAGCTTTGTTAACTGACTCTTTCTTGTCCTTTGGGCGGTGGTTACGCACTTAAAGGTCCGCGCGAGGGTCAGCTTTTTACGAGGGCTCTCGCCAAGGCGCGAAAAGCTTATAAGGTGCTTAAGGTCAGTTTCGACCCCGAGAGGGCCGGCTCGCCCGCATAAGGGACCTCGACCATGATCTTGTGAAGCATTGAACTGAATTCAAGTACAAGCCGATGGTGAGGGCGCAGCCGAGGATAGAGAAAAAGAAGGCCTCGAAGGACACGAAGGTCGCCAAGACGAGCCGTACCGCCGTAGAGGAGCTGCAAAATCAAGGGTGACTGGCACAATAAAGTGACGACGCTTGACCGTGCTCCAAGAGGTCGAGGCCGAAACTCCGCGGAATGCTTCGACGAGGAGCTCCAGCTTTGAATGGACCTCAATGAGGCAAAGAGGGCTTCTAGCCAAATTCTGGAGTGGGCGAAGTGATAGTGGAGCTCAGAGACGAGGCCCGCACCCAATGGGCTTCCGGGTGGCTTGCCTTCCAGCGCAGGCTTCTCGAGCTTTCCCAAACCTAGAGTTCAACATCCAGCTTTCTGATGAGGAGGTAGAAGGATCTGCTTCCGAGGTTGAGGTTGACACAGGCGCCGAGATGCTTTCGAGGGCCCCTGATCGCGCTCCCCTGACTGATGATCTTTGGGTTCCTTCGAGGGCTAGCTCTTCTACCACGCCCGTTGGGGCTCTGCCTTTTAAGCCCTCTACTTCCACAAGTCGGGGCCCAACCTCAGGCGCCTAGGCTTTTTATTTTAACCTTGCTATATCCGGGGACGGAGCCCGGGATTTTTGTATTTTCTGATCTTGACTTTTCGTTGATATACAAAGATTCCTTGATGAATTCTATAGCTCTTTTTATTGTTTTGCCGATTTGAGCTGCTTGGCTCCTGTTCTGCCCGAGCTGCCTAACCCTGAAACTGAGCTACCAAGGCTCGTGGGCTGCGAGGCCTTTTTGGGCAGTTAAGCTCTGTAACCTGAGCTACTGGGCTCCTGAGCTACATGGATCCGTGGCTACTCGGCCTTCTAGGCTATTATACCCAATTAAGCTCAAAACTAACACTCGAAATATATCATAGCGCTTTGGACTGTGGTAGTAGATATTAAAGTTAAATATGAATTTTCGTGGAAATAAAACGAAAGACCCGTAATTAATAATAAAGCCAAGGGTAAATAGGTAATTTACTACTTGGGGACCTAGTGGTCATAAAAGGAAAGACTAGGGGTTAATATATGAAATGTTTGAAAAGGAAATGTAAATAAAGAAGTTATGGATTCAAGGTAATTAGAGAAAGTTAAATAGGAAATAGGAGAGAAATGGGGACCAAGATGCAAAAGGAGAAAGTTAAAAGAAAAAAAGGTTTTGATCACAACATGGCCTTAACAAACATGGATAAGAGAAGATCAAATTTGGTCTCCAAATGGAGAGAACCTGTGAGGAGAGAAGAGAAAAGAAAAGAGAGAAGAAGAGGAAGAGGAAGAGGAAGAGGAAGAGAAGAAGAAGAGAATCCAAGCTCCAAAAAGGTATGGAACTATGAATTCTTGTATGAATTTCCATACAATAGCATGGTCATAAGTTGTCCCCAGGCCTAGGGCTTGTTAAGTTCATCTAATCAAAGATTTATTGAAAATAGGAATTAGGTAAAACCCATATGGTACATGATAGTTATGGAATCCTCTCTTTTAAATTGGATTCATGGAGTAAATTGAGAGTAATTGAGTTAGGGTTTAGAACAAACCCTAACTAATCATCATATTTGGGTTGAGTATGGGTCATAACCCATATTAGAATGGTATTAGGAGAAATTCATGGAAAGGTTTTGAAAGAAGATAAGTAGTGAAAGAGGATTTGAATAGAAAAGAGATGTCAAGATGAAAATGAAATGGTTTGAAGTGTATATGGACTATAGAATTTGATTGGATGGAAAAATATGGAAAAGTAGGCCGAAAACCTGAGTGCGGAAAAAAAAATTCAAGGGACTGTCTCTATACAAGAAATGCTCTGTTTTTCTGTTTGGACCAGCGTTCGTATTTTGGCCATAACTTGCTCATTTCTGATCCGATTTGAGTGATTCAAGTTTTTGGTTAAACTAGACTTCAAGGAAAACCAAACATCCAGAAATAGGCATTGTCAAATTCTGATTCTAAGTGGCCTAAAAATTTACTCAAAGTGGGGCTATGTACAAGCCAAATTCTGGTTTCAGTTTTGAACATAGAGTAGTCCCGGGTGTTTAGGGTAACTGAGAGTTCGGTGCTCCATTTGGAGTGATTCAATTGGAGAAGAACCCTTATCACCTTAGCTTTAAAATAGTACAAAGAGATAATGTCAAATATGAAGTTAAGACCTTGGAAAAATGAGTAATACAAACTGTCCCTAGTGTAATCGGTAAATTGACTAGTTTGGCATGAAAATGCCATAACTTGAATTTGGATGAGTCAATTGGAATGATTCAAATTTCTAAGTAAAGTAGATTCATAGAGGAACAAGAAAAGGATTTGAATTGAGGGCATTAAGGTCATTTTGTAAAGAAAAGATGAATTTGGTCATTTTCATGATTATGTATTTTTTTTTAAGTATGGATTCGTCGGATTTAAGTGAATCATGATGCGGTTGGGTGAAAATGAATGTGTATGGTGGATTAAATGGAAGTTACTGGTTAATGGTTGGTTGTGGTTTTTTGAAAAAAGGTGAAAAGGACTATCGGACGGAAGCAGAGGTCGACGGGAGACGCGGGATTGAGCGGTGGCGCGAGTGTAAAAATGATGTTTTACCAAGTGAGTTTTTAAAAGTGAGCGATTTTGAATGTAAAATGAAAAGTTTAATGTAAAATGAAAAGTTTAATGTACATGTTTATCATGCATCAATATATATATTTATATTAAATTATATATGTATGCATATGTTAAGCATTATGGGATTTAAAAATGTGTAAGAATGCGTAAATGTATAAATGATAAAGTAAAGGATTTAAATGGATTTAGAAATGTATTTTGAAAAAGTTTTGCGATGGTTACCTAACCTCATATGACATTATAGTGATATCGAGTAGAGGTACCTTAGTGTAAGGATTTAGAGGGTAAAGTTATAGGTTACTAATGAGGAGGGAAATAGGTATTTAAATTAATATCCTTACACGTGATAAGGTGCTATATTTGGAACCCTATGCAAGCGTGGGTTTCTCGCGTATGTAGTGGTTATGATTGGAATGGGGCGTGTCCCTCAGTCGATTACGAAGGCTTGTTAGGTGTGTTTATCCCCTAAAGTTTCATTCGAGAAAAAAGAAAGAAAGAAAGAAAGAAAGAAAGAAAGAAAAAAGTTTAAGGCGTAAATTGATTTTTAATTGTATAAGTATGTATTACTTTGATATATGCTGAAAATGTTATCTTCATGAAATGTACACACTCCTTTGGGCTCCTTTAGCTCATTCTTTTTCCGATATGTTTCAAAAACATTTTCGGGACCAGGCGATCATGTGGTGAAGTACCCTCTTTTGTCTTGATGGAGTCGAGCCATTGAGGAGACTGACATTTGTGATTTCATTGTATATACATTTTGCATGTGTGTATATATTGAATATTTTGTCATGTATATAGGTATATATGTATATATTTTGAAAATAGACACTACGTGTTTGATCCTCGGTGGAATGGGGTAATGGCGGTCGGCTTAATTCGGCTCAAGCCACGAATCTTCGATAAAAATATGCATGGGATTGAAGAAAGTTTGAATGTTTTGATAATTTGGAAGTGAATAAATGTATATGTGTATATATTGTGTTTTGATTGGGTTGTGGACAGGAGTCACAAAAGCGAAAGTTGAGAAGTTGAGATTAGAAAGATTAGAAGTGTTTTTTAAATGTTTTCACGGGGTTTTGTAAATTTAGGAAAGTCAAGCAGAGGAAACTACAAATTTTACGAAAAATCCAGTGTTTGAAAAAGAAAAGAAAAAAAAAATTTTACCACCGGCTTCCGCATTATTTTCTAAGGTATATTTAAAGTTGTAAAGGGTTCGCTCCATGGATTTTATTTGACTGTTTTGAGGAAAAGTTTTTATATCCATTGGAGTGCGGGAGTTCTGAATCATGAAGAGTTAATCCGAATTCGGGATCCTTCAAAAGGCCCAGAGTTGCTTGGGCTCCTTAGCTCACGAGGCCTTCCTTGAGGCGGAGTTATGCTGCATTACTCTAAATCTTGGGCTCCACAGGCTACATGGCTCCGTGGCTACTTGGCCTTCTAATTTATTTGCCTTTTGAGCAATTAAGCTCACATAATTTGAGCCTCTTTGGGCTCTGAGTTACATGGCTCTAGTGGCTACTTGGCCTTTATTTATTACGCCCCTTTTAAGCGGTCGCTCTGAAGCGAGCCTCTTGGGCTCTGACTACTTGGCTCAGTCTTTCACTTGGCCTTCTTTGACGATTATGCTCTGTAATCTGAGCTCTTTGGGCTCAAGGCTACATGGCTTCATGGCTGCACGACCTTCTAGGCTATTCGCCTTTTATGATTAAGCTGCATGTCCCCGAGCTCTTGGGCTCTGACTACATGGCTCGTGGCTACTACGGCCTTAGGCTATTACTGCCTTTTGAGCAATTAGCGTAATCTACCTGACTCTTGGGCTCTGAGCTACATGTCTCTGTCATTTTCGATGGCAATTTGTCTGCCTTTTGAGAAATTAAGCTCACGAAAAGCGAGCTCTTAGATTTGAACTCGATGGCCGTGGCTACTTGGCCTTCTTTGAGCGTTATGCTCACGTAATACGAGCTACTAGGCTCGCGACCCATGGGCTGGCATTGGCTACTTGACTTATTCTTTGAGTAGTTATGCTCTCATGTCCCAGGCTATTGGGCTCTGAGCTACATGACTCGTGCCATTTCGGCCTTCTAGGCTATTAAACGCTTTTGAAGCGGTCGCTCTGAAAATTGAGCTATTGGGCTCCTAAGCTACATGGCTCCGTGGCTACTCAACCTTCTTTGGCTTGATTATGCTCACATGTTGAAACTCTTTGGGCTCTGGCTACATGGCTCCGTGGCTACTCGGCCTTCTCTCGCCCAGGCAGCGAACTGTCTGGCGGATCCTGATGGATGGTGGAGCAATTTTGCATGGTTTCCTAAGTGTCCTAGTTTCCTTATAAATAACGGCCTCTCTGGGTCATACTTTGCTTCCAAACTTCTTCCTCTCTTTGACAAAGTCGGAGTTCGCTCATGATGAAGCGTCAGGGTTTGGTCGTCACTGCACGGAGTCTATCCGGTGATCGCGGGCCAACGTTTAGTTTCAATGGTCTACCACTTGTAGGAGTTGTGTTTTTTCCCTAGTTCCTCCCTTATGGGAGTTGTCTTTCCTCTTTCTTCTTTTCTTTCTCTTTCTCTTTTTCTTTCCCTCTCCCCTTTTCTTTCTCTTTTCCCTTTCTCCTTCTCTCTCTTTCCGCTTTCTTGTGGTTTTGCCTTGGCCAGGGTGTTAGCCCGATGTGACAAATGGTTTGCTAATTGTAATTCCCGAGATGCAAAGAAAGATTTTGTAACCCTCTGAGGTGATTGTAACTTCCTGCCGATGAAATTTTGTATTTTTATTATGTGACTTTTTTGAGCTTACGCGGCCAAGGCTCCTTGCTCTGCTTTTTCTTTTTCCTCGTGGGTTTTCTTTACGAGGTAGAGGCTGTTTTGTATTATTGTCTCACGAGATACTAGGAACGACTTCGTTGAATGTAATTCTCTGTATTTAACTGTAATTCCTTTGACATAAAGAACAATCTTTTATGAAACATGCGCTTTTCTTTGATCTTCCAGTAAGGCTCCTTGCTTTATCATTATAATCTTACTTTTCAATCCATCACAATTTTAAACAATCCTAAAAATGAACATAGCGACTGTTATTTAAAATCAGAACGTTGGATTCTTTACTAAAGACTACATTCCAAGGTCTTATTGGTGACAGTTTGAGGTGTTCGGCGTTAATAATTGGGCGGGTATTTCCTTCTTAAATGCGGAGTTCATAATTGACAGGTCGGATTATGCGGGATACGATGTAAGGCCCTTCCTAATTAGGTCCCAGCTTCCCATCAGCGGGGTCCTTCCTTGCGAGCAGTAGCTTTTTTAGAATCAGGTCGCCCAACTTGTGACTCCTGGGCTTGACCCTTTGGTCATAGTTTCTTGTTGTCTTTCTGTGATAGTCCTCAATACGCTTCAGGACTTGCTCACGCTTTTCTTCTAGGAGATCTAGGTTTAGGCGAAGGACCTCCTCGTTGTGTTCAATGCTTGTGAATTCAATCCTTGGTGATTTTAATCCGACCTCGACTGGAGCTACTGCTTCGGTGCTAAAGGCCAGAGAGAACGGGGTTTCCTGACTTGCTGACTTGCGCGTAGTTCTATGTGCCCATAACACCTCGGGGAGGTACTCTACCCATTTTCCTTTTAGATCTTCCAATTTAGTTCTTAGCGCTGCCTTGAGAGTCCTTATAGTGACCTACCTTGCCCATTGGGCCTGGATGGCTGAGGTTAAGTAGTAGTTCTTGATTCGAGCTCGGCCTTAAAAATCGAACAGGATTGTCGAGTGTTTCCCGTGCTCGGACAGGGCCTCGGGATCCACGAACTTGCATATTATAGAAACGCTGACGAGATTCGTACCTTCTCTTATGTGATTTTTCGCTGGGGTTCGGCCTCGGCTCATTTGGTAAAATAGTCATGACCCTGATGATAAATTTGCATTGTCCTTTCCAATGGTGAGGTCCCGATATATCTAGCCCCATTCTTTGAAAGGCTAAGGGCTTGTGGCGCGTCAACGACTCGGATGGGAGATGAGAGATCTTGGCATGTGCTCACGACAAGCTTGCATTTTCTTGCGGTTCTGTCGCGTCTTTGAGCATTTGCTTTGAGTCAATAAACACACACTGGTTTTTCCTGCTAAGATTGCGGAAACTCAATCACGGTTTGCCACATATGCCTTCGTGTACCTCCCTGAGTATGTAGTTGGCGTTTTCCTTCCCTACGCACTTAAGAATGGGCGTAGAGAAGCCTCGCTTATAAATGGTCCCCCGATGAACGGTGAATCTTGCCGACCTTGCTTGGAGTTTGGATGCCTCCTTTAGGTCGCTTGGCAATGTACCTTCCACCAAGTAATCCCAGATGGGGTCCATCCAGCTCGGTTCGGACATCACAGGGGAGACTTCTCCGTTGTCGATGCTTACTATGGGTTCTGGGAGGTGCTCAACAGGTATTAGTTGATTCGTGCCCGCAATGGGTGTATCGGAATCAACAAAATTTATATCCCTAAGCTCCCTCTTTGCCTTAGCGAAACTCTTTGCGATTATGAGTAGTCTGGTCGAACACAGGGATGGGTTTTCTTCGTACAAATGATTTACAGTGAAGGCAAAAAATGGTGAATTTCAATTTGGATTTCAGGATTAAACAGGGGATTTTGAAGGTGGGCAGATTGAAATAAAAATGGAGAAAAATAAGAAAAATAAAGAGATCTCCTTGAACTACTCCGGATACTAGGCTTGGATCCTCTGACAATGAGGTTTCGAGGTTCATTTATCGCGTTGGGGAGGATGACCTATAGTCATCTCTCGAACCGGATCTTCATTTAGCTATAAAACCCTAACCCAAAATATTTAACCTTTTGAAAAATGGCATCTACTGGCCATCAGTGGTCATAAATGATGAAGAATAAGTCTCGCAGGCTAAAAGCTTGATGGTCGTAGAGGGTAGCCCAATGAATCTCGGTGGATCTAGCAATAAGCATCCCTTTGAACGCAAAGCTTACCAAATAATAAATCCCATTGAAGGGTTTCCGAAGGGATAAAAACCTACATTTAGAAAAGGAACACAAAACTAACGGTAGTACACAAGTGAAGAGCGAGGGGACCTCCGGTAGCCTTGAATCCTCCCGGCGACCTTACGCTTCAGAAGAGGAGCGGAGTTTTAGTAAACTCATCCTCAAGATTGTCATCCTTGGAAGGTGTTTGGCTGCCCATAAAATAGAAAAGAAAATGAAAGAAAATGAAGCCCAGAGAAGAAGAAATGGGAGAAAGTGAAAGCTTCTCCCGTCAATTTTATTGATTGATTGAAAGTTTATCTGAGGCCAGGGGCTTATATATACTCAGAATGAAATTACAAAAAAAAACCAAAATCATAAGGTATTAGAAGGGATAAAATGGGAAGAAACAAAAAATTGTAACAAAAATCTAAAGCGTCAACAAGCAGGTGAACAGTGGCTGCTGGATGAATAGTGTCAGCATGATGCATGAACAGTGTGCGCAGGAAGCCATTTCGCAATCCTGCCAAATTTCTTGCAGCTCCAATTTTCTTGCATTTTATGCTCTTTTTTCCTTATGGTCTTTGATCTGCAATGTTGAGTTTGACTCGAATTCTTCGTGCTTGGATCGACTCAAAATTTTTGGCACCATTAGCTCGCAAAAACTGCAAAATTTGCCACAAAATGCAATCAGTAGAATAACAGGGACCTTAATGTGCAAATCGGGTTAATTACGCTGATTAGTACATAAAAAGTGCTCAAAACCTATAATAAACCAGGATTCAAAAAAATATCACTTTGTGTACTAATCACACCCCCAACCTACACATTGCTAGTCCCTTGTGATGAAAAGAAAGAAAGAAAGAAATAGCATACTAAACAAAATCAAAATTATGTTCACAAAAAATATATTTCAAAAAGGTTGTGAATGAGTAATGCCTAACCCTAAGTAAGAATCATCAAAGCCTTGCCCAATAACTATCTTGAGATAATGAATGTAATACAAAATTAAGTATCAAAAGAGCCTCCATCTCGGTGGATCAACCAGAAACTTCCATCAAAATCTAAGTGTTTGTTTGATCAGTTCTCATGATAAGCGCCATGCATCCCCCGAGCCGGGCTATTTCCACAACCTAGCACGCTAATCGACCGAAATAGATCAGGACTCAATCTTATTCCACAACTCTTTTTGTGTTGGCAGGAATTTGCAATGCTGAGGGGTGGCTTCGCAAAGTCCATGTAAGCGGGGATTTACAGGTGGCTCCCAACTTGATTAAGGCTTAGGGCACCAAGTCATAGGGTCTTTCGACCACTAACTCTTCGGGTTTCACCGGGACTCGAATGATTTGAGCTCCTTTACAACTTGTTAAACTCCACCCATTCACCCGTGTAGCGAGCACTAAGTCGGTGGCTCCCAACCAGTTGGCTTAGGGCACTAGGCTTTGAAGGCTTTCGCCATATACCCCTCGGACCGTGCTCGGGTTTCAAGGTAAAGCGTTGCAAATTTTCTTCTTTTTCTTTTTCTTTTTCTTTTCTTTTTCTTTTTCTTTTTCACTTCTTTTTATTTTGGAAGACACATTGGCCTTCTATTCATGGGGGTCCTTAACCTATTAAAGGTGGTGTGAAGCTAGGAGCGTTGCAAGGCTTAGGAGGTACCAGAGCGGGTTTATCAAGTTATTGAAGAAACGATGTGCCTTTGTGTGTGGTTAGTAACGGTGGAAAGAAAAAGGTCGAAACGACAAGAATTCAACTAATCATCCCTCAATTAGGCATGGAACCAATCTAACATCAGCAGAATTGAATGAGTTTCAATTTTCAAACTACATGCTAGGCAAAACACAAAACAAAATGAGTGCGATTTGGATTGAAAAAGTAAGTTGTATAATTATACTTGACTTCACAAAAAGGAAAACCGTGAAGCCAGACATAAAAAAAATGGGCTTGCTGAAATAGTAACAAAAACATAAATAAATGTCACTTCCTTAGCTAACCTGACCGTATCACATTGTCCATGATAGGGCGGTTGGAAAGTTAGAGAAGGAGTATTACCTCCTTTGATGAAATGTACTCGTTTTGGATAGGAGCTTTGCAAACTCCCATCGACACCTTGTTCACTCCGTTTAGGCTTCAAATGAGCAGTTAGGAGAAGAAAAGAGAGGAAAAAGTGGCCAGGTTAGGTATTTTGAAAATTTCACCTTTATAGAAATTTCAAAGTGTTTTTTGGTTTGATTTGGGTCTACACTCTCTAAGATTTTCAACGGTACCAAGAACGCCTAAAACGGAGTTCGGATGAGAAAATTATGGGCGAAACAAAATGGGAAGTCGCTTAAGTAGAAAAATTCCCGCATCTTGTGTTTTCCTGCTTGATGCGTGGAATTTTTTCAGTGAACAGGTACCACTGATTTTTTTTTTACACAAGAATTAGTAAAAATAAATAAGATAAAATAAAAATAAAAATAAAAAGCACTTTTCAAAAAAGACTTCTTTTTTCTTTTTTTTAGTATATATATATATATATATATATATATATATATATATATATATATATATATATATATATATATATATGCCTTTCTATATATCATAAAAGATTTTTTAGTGCCACAGTGGAGGAGGAGAAAAGCATTAAATGTGCAAAAAAAATTTTCGGCGCAAATTGCTCTAGCAGCACAGCTACTGCACTATTACCTTCAAAAAATAACCAAAAACCTTCAAAAATAAACACAAGAAAATTTAAAAAATGCAGAAAAATGAAAATTAATCTAAAACCAAAGATTAACTAAAAATTAGAGAAAATCTAAGAAGAAAAATTAATGAAATCAAAATAAAATAAAATAAGATAACACAACAAAAATCAAAACAAGAGTAGAAATTTATTGCTCCCCCAAACCCGATTTTAAGCCTTTGGAGGTACATTTGGGCTAGTGGGCTGTAGAAATGCTAAGGTTCAAGTGCTCCAAATCTGAACCAGCACCCGAACCATCCGTTGTGCCATGCGATGTGAGCAGTTGCCAATTTCTTCGATGTAGTGGTAAAAATCTGAGCAGTGGCCACTAACTTCCTAAAGTTTTATAGTATGGGCAGCAAAGGTGGGGTGGCCTTAGTTTGTGTGAGGTTTTTGGGTTGGGATTGTGATGCGGGTGAAGCCGTATGTAGGCGAGTCGATGGGGGGCGGGGTGAGTGTTCTCTTGGTGTTCTTCCTTGCTTCCCTCAGTCGACAGAGGATCACTTCCTTCTTCTCCCATGGCGGGCAGCTGACACGATGTCGGGGATTCAAAATTTTCTACAAGGCCTTCTTGTAGGCTGCGTAGATGTAACTCCTCCCACCGTGGTGTCACTTTCGGGCCTCCCCTCTTGGATTTTCTTCCTTTTTGATGAACATGTTCTTTGGCGAGCCATGGGAATTGATGTCTATGGTTATCAAATTTGCCAATCAATTCCACTTTGCAGGTTGTCAAATTTCTTATCCATTTCACTTTGAAGCCCATCTAATTTTTGGTCCAGGGAGTTCTTCACAATGTTAATTTCCTGATTTGCCTAGACATTCACTACCCTCTGCTCCTCTATGAAATTATCCACTAGTTTGCTCAAGTTTAGTATTGCCTGCTCAACTGAAGATGTCAACTGTGGTGGTTGTGGTGGCTGAGGAGTTGAGGCATAATATGGAGAAGCAGGAGGTGCAAACTGTGGAGGTTTTGGTTCCCATAGAGGTTGTGTAGTTCCCTCAACTAAGGTTGTAAGTATTGTCCAAGCGGTGCATTAGTTGGAAACTAACGCATGAGGTGCACTCATCCATTGGTTTCTATAGTCCCTCATGGACCTAGATGGGTTTGGATTTCTCACGAGTTGTGATTCACGCCATGGAAGGTTTCTATAGTCCTTCATTGACATGTATGCTCTAGGGTTTCTCTCCACTGAATACTCACTGTATTGTTCTCCCTTCTCCATTTGGTCACAATTCAAACCCACTGGACATGCAATCCTACAGTATAAATGTGTCACACAAGACAAAAAAAAAAAAAAAAAAAAAAAAAAAGTCATGCAGCAACTTTTTTTTTTTTTTCTGATCAGAATGAGCGAAGAAAGCCGCGAGTAAAACAAAAGAAATTCACCAATACTTGTGATGAGGATCCTGAGAGTGTTCCCTGACTTCGTCAAACGCGGCAAGAGCACCATCCGACAACGGCGCCATTTGATTCGTGCCCACGAGTAGGTGTATCGGAATCAACAAAATTTATATCTAAGCTTCTCTTTGCCGTATATAGAAGCTACTGATAATGGGTGAACACGAGGGGATGGGTTTTCTTCATGCGAATGATTTACGATGAAGGCCAAAAATGGTGAATTTCAATTTGGATTTCAGGATTTGGTAAAAACAGGGGATTTTGATGGTGAGCAGATTGAAATAAAAATGGAGAAAAATAAGAAAAAGAATAAAAGAGATCTCCTTGAACTATCAGGATACTGGGTTTAGGATCCTACAGCAACTGAGGGTTTCCAGGGTTCATTTTCTCTCGTTGGGGAGGATGACCTATAGTCATCTCCCGAACCGGATCTTCATTTAGCTATAAAACCTAACCCAAAATATTTATCCTTTTGAAAAATGGCATCTACTGGCCATCAGTGGTCACCGACAGTGAAGAATAAGTCTCACGGACTCGCTTCGATGATGGGTCATAGAGGGTAACTAATGAATCTGGGTGGATCAGCAATGGCATCACTGAACCACAAAAAGCTACCAAATAATAGTCATTGAGGGGATTCGAAGGATAAAAACCTACAGTTAAGAAAGGAACACCAGCGACGGTGAGTACATGCGTGAAGAACGGGGACCTCCGGTAGCCTTCCAAATCCTGCGTGACAACCTTGCTTCAAGGAGGAAGGGGTTTTAGCCACTCATCCTTCGAGTTGTCATCCTTGGAGGGTGTTTGGCTGCCCATAAAATAGAAAAGAAAATGAAAGAAAATGAGGCAGAGAAGAGAAGAAGCGGGAGAGCTGAAAGCTTCTCTCGTCAATTTTTTATTGATTGATTGAAAGTTTATACAGACTGAGGCTTATATATGCTTAGAACAAGGGGAAATTACAAAAAAAAAACCAAAATCATAAGGTATTAGAAGGGATAAAATGGGAAGAAACAAAAAATTGTAACAAAAATCTAAAGCGTCAACAAGCAGGTGAACAGTGGCTGCTGGATGAATAGTGTCAGCATGATGCATGAACAGTGTCTTGCGAGAAGCCATTTTATGATCTGCCAATTCTTGCAACTCGATTTCTTTGCATTTATGCTCTTTTTCACGGTCTGCGATGCGCAATGCGAGTTTGACTCGAATTCTTTGTGCTTGGATTGATAACAATTTTGGCCGATTAGCTCATAAAGCGCAAATTTGCCACAAAATAGGGTGATGCGACGGCGGGGACCTTAATGTACCGTCGGGTTAATTACGGGTTGATTAGTACGCCAAAGTGCCACAGCACGTGCCTTGATTCAAAATAGCACTTTTTGAGTACTAATCATCAGTCTGCCCAAGTCTTCTTGTGAGGCTGTTGCCAGTTTTGCTAAGGCATCAGCTCGAGAATTCTCTGCTCTTGGTACATGTTTGACCTAAACTCGTATGAATTTTTTAAGCAATTCTCTCACCTTCTTGAGATATAGGATCATCTTCTCACCTCTGGCTTCGTAGGAGTCTTCTATCTATTTTACCACCAATTGGGAGTCGCTACTGACTTCCAGCTGATCTGCTTCCATGGAGTGGGAAAGGTTAAGTCCAACTATGGCTAGCCTCATACTCGGCCTCGTTATTGGAGGCTTGGAAGCGAATCGAGGGGCTGTTCCACATACATCCTAGATGCGGAGAGGTCGAGGATCAAACGCACGCTTCCTTGGGCATTAAGCGGCCTCGTCTGAGATAATCTCGGATGGGGAGAGTCGGGTGTCGGGTTGGGTAGCTTCCATGAGCTCTGCGGGTGAATTCATGATTAATCTTGCCGGGATCTGCCCGCTTCGCGAACTGTCCTTAGTGCACATGCACGTCGCCGAACTCCACTCGTGATCGCCAGCACTTTATCAACCTTCACAAGGGTTTTACGGTTTTATGCGGTATCTTTGTTTCATCGGATATTCGGTTGGGACTTGTGATATGAGCTTGGAAGTAGGTCGGAGTTTTACGGATGTAGTTACCAAGCTGGATCAGCTTCTCCATCTTAGGATACCTCTCCTCTGCTCCCCTCAGAGCTCGGCTGCAATAGTAGACTAGCTGTTGCACTCTGTCCCGTTCTCTGACCAGGACGGCACTAGTTGAGAAGTCTGAAACAGCCAAGTAGAGAGTGAGGAGTTCTCCCTCATAAGGGCTTACTAGAACGGGGGAAGAGCTCAGGTAGGTTTTGAGTGTCATGAATGCCTCCTTGCAGTGTGCATCCCACTGGAAGGGCTTTTTCAAAACACGAATGACTCAGTATAACTATTCTCTGTCGGAGTTAGATATATTAATGTTTGAAGGGATCGGCTATATCGAGCACGGCCTTTATCTTATACGGGTTTGCTTCTATTCCTTGTTTACGTGACTATAAAACCCAGAACTTCCCAGGCGAGACTCGAGAAGGCACATTTGGTTGGGTTTAACTTCATATTGTAACTTTTCAGGACCTGGAATGCCTCGGCTAAGTGGGTTATGTGGGGCTCGGCCTTTACCGATTTTACCAACATGTCATCTATATATACCTCCATAGATGCTCCAATTTGCTTTTGGAACATCTTGTTCACCAACCTTTGGTAGGTGACTCCTACGTTCTTCAGCTCGAAGGGCATCTCTGAGTATATGGTAGGCTCCTTGCCCGGTGGCGAATGAGGTCTTCTCTTGATCGGCAGGATCCATCACTAATACGATTGCGAGAGCGTCCGTGGCGAGGAGTTCATGGCCAAATAGTGGCATCCCACTATGAGTCAATCCAGGGGTAAGGGGAAACTATCTTTTGAGTGAAGCCACCGGTGATATCTTTGTAAAGAGAGTGGTACAAAGTGCCACTTGCCGTTTGCTTTTTTGATGAGAACAACGTTGGCTAACCACTCAGGGTATTCCATCTCTCTGATTGCCTTTGCTTGGAGGAGCTTGCCGACCTCTTCGTGTCGCCTTGTCTTTACGGGGCCAACTCCTTCTCTTTTTGCTTGGCCCCGGTTTAAGGAGGACCTAACGTTCGGCTGTGGGTGATCCTTGCCTGGTCGACTACGCCCATTGTCTTCTATTTCGGTAGATACCTCCGTGCAGCGAAAGCGGATGAGAGGGCTTTTGATGTCTTCAGTTAGCTTAGATCCTATGTAGACGAGGTGTTCTGGCTAGTCACTAAGTTGTACAGGCTTTAGTTCTTCTGAGGGCGCAGGCTGGGTGCTTACCTCGCCTCACAAGTCGAGCTCATCCATATAGATGTTGTCTATCGTGTTTTGCTTTATTGAAGCTGAGTAACATTCCCTGGCTATGCGCTGGTTTCCTCGGACCATTCCTACTCCATTTGTAGTTTGAAATTTGATAACCATGTGATAGGCAGAGGGGATGGCCCATATAGCATTGAAAGAGGGCCTACCCAGTAACATGTTGTAGGCCGATGGGGCATCTACTATGAGAAATCTCACTGTTGTTTTAGCCTGGCATGGGGGGTCTCCCAAAGTGAGCACTAGCTGTATCGACCCTAGGGGCGACACTCTTTCTCTAGAGAACCCACGTAGGCAGACGTTGATTGGCCCTAGCTTCTCCCTTCCAATGCCCATTTTGTCGAAAGCTGATACGAAGATGATGTCGACCGAGCTTCCGTTGTCGATAAGACCACAATGGATCGTTTATTAAGCTCACGCAAACTTTTATCCGCGAGTGGATCGTCATGGGGATGTTGGCAGCCTTCCATGTCAAAGTCCGAAAAGGTTATGGTAGTATCCAATCGAGGAAGTTTGGATACGATTTGTACTTCTATTGTTTCCCCCGATTTGATGCTGCGCAAGTGGGCCTTCTTGGCTGAGTTGGACTCTCCACCTGCTGCAAACCCTCCGGAGATCACATGGATTTCTCCCAAAGGCGGTTGGTGCTAAGCTGGGGTTGGCTGATGAGGTGGTGGTGGCTGGACTTGTTCCTGCCCTTCTGAGGCCACGTAACGGTGAAGATGTTTGTGTCAAATCAGGTATTCAATATCTTTCCTCAGTTGGATGTAGTCATCGGTTCGGTGTCCATGATCCATGTGGAACTCACAGTATTTGGTATTGTCTCTTTTTGCTAGGTCTGACTTTATCTGAGATGGGCACCTCAGGAATTTTTCATGTTGTACTTCACGTAGGACCTGTGACATTGGGAATTTGTCGAGGGGTGTATTGCGAGGTGAATACGTTGCTGCAACTCAAATTTGAAGTTGAGTCTGGCGGACCTCACGACGTTCCCTCGTCTTTTGGGGAGCCCGCACATTTTCTCTGTTCCTCCTTGGGGATCTATCCCTATCTGCTTGCCTCCTGGGGCTTCGTTCCCATTTCTTGTCGCCCCTGCTCTTTTCCTTTTTAGTAGAAGAGCTCCTTTGCTTGGATAAGAGGGCTTCTTCACCATTGATATACTTCTCTGTTTTGGCGAGGACCTCGACCTGTACTGCTGAGGATTGCTTTGAGATAAGAGAACATTAGTGCTCATTGCACCCCGACCTGCGATGAAACGTGTGGCGAATTTTCATCTGGAATATCCACTTTTAACGACTCTGCGTTGAATCTCTATCTCTCGGCCATATACATTAATGTTTACCAATGTATATGTTTTCATATCTATGTTATAAATGTTCAAATAAAAAAATGTGGTTTCGTGTAGCTTTAAATTATGTGGAAAATATGAAATGATTATAGTTTCCATAGTTTTATAAAGAAGTATGATTTATGGTTTCCATATGAAATGAAATGTTTATGAATGTATATTTTATATATACATGTTTATATGAAAATAATGTTTGAATCCATGATTTACCCTATGTTACAAAAGATAGAGTTTAAAAAGGAAAGTCAACTACAAAAAAAATTGCTTTGTGCATGGTACATGGGAAAGGGTTATGATTTTTTTATAGAGGAAAGGAAGAGTGATGCATATTTGCCATGCATGTGAAAAGTACCGAACACCCGCATAATGTGATTTATTCCATAGTGCAATGGTATTTAAAGGAAATGCACGATTTATCGGAGGTTCTTTTGGAGTCATCGGTAGTGTAAAAATTTGTTTTCTCGTAGGTTCTTTCATGGGCAAGCGATGGTTACTTGATATGACACGATTTCTCAGAGGTTCCTTTTTGGGCCCTTGGTGATCATAAGACTGTTTCCTCGGAGGTTCTTTCATGGACCAACGATGATTAACGATATGCGGGTTCCATTGGATATGGCGGATTCAAAAAGGAAAGAAAGTATATTGAAAAGATATGTTGATACAATTGTTTTACACATTGTATTTGATACGTAATGAAAAATAGTAAAGCAAATGTTTATGGAAATAGTATATTTTATACAATTGTTTTACATTGTATATGAAAAAGAAGTAAAGTAAATGTTTATAGAAATGAGATCTCTATACAATTGTTTTACACGTTGTATTTGAATTGAATGGAAAAGAATGCAAAGTAAATGTTTATGGAAATGAGATCTCTATACAATTGTTTTACACATTGTATTTGAACTATATCTAGAAACATTATTTTCCTATGATCTGTACTCTCACTGAGCTCCTTTAGCTCAACCTTTTTCCAAATGTTTTCAAGGGCAAGGCGGCGTGCGGTGCGGCATCATCGGGCGATGACACTCCGCCTCACGTGACTGACCACCTTTTTGAAAATGTATAGTTTTTGTTGTAAATAACTACATGTGCACCTTTATTTGTAATGTATATAAGTTTTAAAAATTGTTTATATATCTATGAGTGTTCGAAAATGATTTTAAAGTTTGATTTGAAATTGGTTTGGTTGTGGTGGACTTGATGTCCATTGTTGGATAATAGATAAATTAAATTGTTTATCAAGTGTTTATGGGTGGGACATGTCAAGCTCAAAGGCTTCTGCTTTCGTTCTATAAAAGGTTTAATGTTTAAAAAATAAAAATAAAAAAATTTGTCCCACCATATTTCATAAGATTTTAATGGAAAACTTAACTATATAAATGAGTTCGCTCAACGGATTCACTTTTAAAAAGGTTTAAACGAAATGAAATGATTTTTTTGGAATCGTGAGAAGTATCGGGAGGGTCCCAGGAGGAGTTAAGAAAAGGAAACTAGGGTTGGGTCCCTTCTGCCATGAGTATCAGAGCCTAAGGTTTTGAAAATGTTTGGTGTTTGAAGTCTCCCGTCCTAAAATGATTTAATGTTTTATTTAAAGGTGCACGAGTTATTTTAATAGTTAAATGTCATATGAACTTTATAATATATGATATGTTTAAATGTTATAGAAAATAATGCGTCGTCAGGGGCCATCGACGAGAGGAGAGTTCTGATTTGTGCAACTCAAGCGGGAACATATAGATGAATATGTTAATGTTCTATTCCACTATCTACATTTCCTTGAGCCTTCCGCAGTGGGACCATCCGTCCTCGAGCGGCGGAGTGAATATCTTTAAGCGATCGGATGGCTCATATTACAACGCAGCATTTACGTCGGCCCATTGAGCCAATAGTGTCCATTGAGAGGGCAATGAAATTAAGGGCAGAATTCACTGTGGGATAAGGGGATCCACGAAAGGCATGGTTGTGGCTAGAGGGTAATGAGAGGGTGATGAAAATGTTATGGGATGCTCAGATCAGCGGGAGTGGTGACCTCTTCGCCTCATTGAGAGACAAAGCACTTGGCGGTGGAAGGCGATGCAGAGGCCTGTTCAGGAGGAGTGTCCTGGACTCGGTTTAAAGAGGAGTTTCTAGAGAAATTCTACCCTACGGTTTATAAAGATCAGAAAATTGAAGAATTTTTCAAGCTTGAGCAAGGGACCATGTCAGTGACAAATTATGAAAAGAAGTTCTCATAACTAGTGCGACATGTTCCTTTATTTTGTGACTAAGAGGTACAGAAAAGTAAGAGGTTTGTCCATTGGGCACGAGGAAAAGAGGTCGAGCATTTTTGGCGTCGTTCTCATACTCGGTATGGGCCAGGTGGTTGAGGTATGTCGGGATAGGAAGGAGTTTGGGATTGGCTCCTCTCATATTACGGGGGTTCGCGGGCCAAAGAGAGATGGATCTACTTGGACTCAGGGTGGATCAGTAAAGTGAAGGGAGGAAACCACCATGGGTGGCTTGTAAGAGCGGGTCGAGAGAGCGGCCAGTCAGTCGGAGTTGATAAAACCACGGTTGGAGACTATAGCCGACCCGAGGCGGTAATACTGATGGTAATGGAAGGATCTACTTGGACTCGGGTGGATCGGTAAAGTGATCAGAGGAAAGCCACCATGGGTAGCTTGTAGACAGTGGAGCGGCGGGTCCCGGTCGGAGTTCGATTAAACTGGGTTCAGTTCTAGCCGACCCCGAGGCAGTGATAAGTAAGTGTGGAAGGGTTTCATGGGAGTGGAGATGGGGTACACCTATGTTTGTTCTGATCTTGGGCCCGGTCGAGGACATTTTACAGAAAGGAATGTTCACAGTTAGCTCCGGCCCGGTGGGTAGCTACGATGGCGCAGAATCTTTGGAGGTGTTTCAGTGGTAGGGTTGGGATGGAAAGGGGGCACGTTAGAGTTCTCCTTCCAGTGTAGACCTAGTGTACTAGCAAGTAAGTCAAGCCACAGAGGACCATCGGGCCGACCTATGACTAGGCTGGTATTTGCAGTTTACCAGGATCTGTCACTCAGATGTTATGACATCTTATAATTTTAGTCTCTTTGGCGTGGTACTCATACTATGGAGCCACAGGTACACACATTCTTTTATTTAATGGGGTTTATTTAAATGTTAATGTGGAGTCCCCCTTCCTGGCTGAGCACCATTGGTATCTCTCTTCCTACAAGGGTTCACGGCGTAGTAGAGAGTGTTTATATGGATAGGGGTGATTGTGGAGGCCGGGGTTTACGGCATACTTGATGTTATGGAGCATCCGCGACTTTGGGTGACTATCGCCCAGGCATGGATTGGCTATCATCGCCACTGATGGATTGTCTGAAAGGGGTTGGAGTTCTGAGACCGAGGCAGGCAGTTGCTCATTACTCGGGGTCCACGGGAAGACACTACCTAACGATTATTATGGCAGTATGAAGGCTAGTAAGATTCTTTCAGGAAGTCATATCGATTACTGGCTTATGCATTGAGGTGAGGGATAGTGGTAGTCATTTGGAAGAAGTGCCACGGTGAGTGGGAGGCTTCGGGATGTATTTCCAAAGGATCTTCGATATACCTCGGATAGAGATTGATTTTCATATATTGGATTATTTGGGACCGAACCAATCTCTAAGGCACCCCCTTCTGAGGATGGCTCCTTTAGAGTTGAAAGAATTGAAAGTGCGGATGGAAGGCTTGTGACTAAAGTTTTGTCGGGCGAGTACTTAGCAGGGAGCTCTGTTCTATTTGTGAAGAAAATGATGGAAGTTTGAGATTGTGTATTGATTCTGAAGAATTGAATACATTGACAATACGAAATCAATACCCGCTTCCCACCGAGTGGTGATCTTTTTATCAATTCTGGGAGCGAGTATTCGAGTGATCGAGGTTAGGGTTACCATCAATTAAAGATCTTGGCCGAGTGGATGTTCCTAGATGCCTTTAGAACACGCATGGACATTACAAGTTCTTAGTCATGCCATTCGACTAACTAATGCCCCAAATTGCTTTTATGAATCTATGAATAGGATCTTCAAACAAATTTTATTTAGATCGCTTGTTATAAGATTCACTGATTACATTTTGATCTATTCAAGCAAAGAAGGAAGACTATGAGGAGCATCCGAGAGTTGTTTTACTGCATTCCGAGGGAAAATCGGGCTGTATGCCAAATTCAAGAAATGCCAATTAGTTAGACAAAGGTTGTCTTTCAGATCGTGATTTTAGCAAAGGGGATTTCTGTTGATCCTCAAAAGATTGAGGCAATTATGAACTGGAAACCACCTACGAATGTGAGAGAGATAATGGTGCCTGTTTGGCAAGGTACTATCGAAAGCTCATTGAGGGGTTTTCAAAGTTAGCAATTTTCAATTAAATTGACAAGGAAAGAGGAAAAGTTTGTATGGTCAGAGGCATGTCGTGCCAAAGTCACGAACTAAACCGAATCGACTCTCATTTCATTTACACTCCATCGCGCAGACGATATACGTTGTATTCGTGATGCACCAGCATGGCTTAGGATGTGTGAAGGACTCGACCGATTAACCCCATGGACCCGAGGGACCTCCCTGCAGACCCAATGGATATAGAACTTTTCCTTAAAACAGTCAAATAAAATCCATGGAGCGAACCCCTTTTTCAATCCTTAACATATCTATAGAAAATAATGCTAAGCTAAGTGAAATTTTTTCTTTTTCATTTCTTTGTTTTTCAAACACTCGATTTTTTTAAAATCAACGTAGTTTCCTCTCGTTTTCTGACTTTCCCAAATTTACAAAAACCCGATAAAAGCATTTAAAAAACACTTTCTATAAACTTCCAATTTTATACTTCCATATTAGACTTCTCGCCCACAACCCAATCAACACAATATACATACATATACATTTGCTTACTTCAAATCATCAAAACATTCAAAACCCTCTTAAATTCCATGCACATTTTATCAAAGCATTGGGCTTGAGCCGACTTAAGCCGACCGCCTACGTACCCCAATCCATCAGTGAGGACTGTAGTTCACGTAGTTCCTTTTCAACTTTATACATATACATATATGCATAACAAAATATTCAACATAAAAACAATACGCAAAATTATATATACAATGAAATCACTGCCAGTTCCCCATCAACGGCTCGACTCACTCGCACAGAGGGTCCTCTATCTGGCCAAGACTTGCCTCTGGGTCCTCGCAAAAATGTTTTGAAAACACATGGAAAAGAATGAGCCAGTTGTTCTTTGGGCTGGGAGCATTTTCATTAAAATAACATTTTCAGATATACCAAAATAATACATACTTATCCAACTAAAATCCATTTATACCTTAAACATTTATGCCTTAAACTTTCTTTCAATAAATACTTATACCATTAAATCAATTTATGCTTTGAAACATTTATGCCTTAAACTTTTCAATAAATACTTATACATTTAAAATCATTATGTTGAAACATTTATACCTTAAACTCTTATTTCTTTCCTCTAATACATATTTATACAATTAAAATCCATTTATGCCTTAAACTTTCTTTCTTTCTTTCTTTCCTTCGATAACCTGCGAATAAACACACCGACGCTTCCTGCATCGACTATGAGGGACAAATACATTCCAAGCCATAACCACTATGTCGCTGGAGAAACCACGCTCATGCGCTCCGGCCATAAGACCTTATCAATGCAAGGATATTACCTAGACACCCACCTCCCTCGCTAAGAACTCATAACTTTACCTCTAAATCCTACACGCTTAAGGTACCTCTACGATATCGCCATAACAACATAAGGGGTTGGGGTAACCATCAAGAAACATTTATCAAAATACATTTATAAATCCATTTAAATCCTTTACTTTATCATGAAAAACTCATATATATATGCAAATATACATATGCATTTCCTTTACACGTTTAAACTTTCATAATGCCTTAACATATAATACATATGTTAATTTAGTAATATAAATATATATATATTGATGCAAGATAAACATGTACATTAAAATTTTCTATTTACATCAAAACTTTCATTTAGGCAATATAAATATTTACATTAAACTTTTCATTTTAACATCAAAATCATTCACTTTAAAACTCAATTTGCAAAACATCATTTTTACACTTACCGTTCACCGCTCAATCCCGCTTGCTTCGTTGAGTTCCCTGCTCCCGTCCGATAAATTTTCACCTTTTTCAAAGAAAAATCACAATTACATTAACCATAATTTCCATTTAATCCACCATAAAACACTCATTCATATATTCTTATTCCTCTAGGAATCTATTTTACTTAGGAATTAATCAATCAACGATCATCCAAACTAAAGTTATGCATTTTCATGCCAACTAGTCATTTTACCGATTTTTCTAGTGACAGTTTGTATTACTTCATTTTTCCGGCGCCTCGACTTCATTTCACACTATGTCCTTATACTCATTTAAATGCAAGGCCATATGCTCATTCCAATTGGAATCACCAATTCAGATGACCTAAACTCACTTTACGTCCAAATAACTAAGCGACTCCATGTTCAAAACTGAACTAGACTCTATTTGCACATGGTCCTACTTTGAGTGAATATTTGTTATTACCTATGATCAGAATTATGACATCTCTTCTTAAGTTTTATCTCTTCAAAGTCATTTATGTATTTACCAATCACCCTAATTAAGATCAAAATTGGTAAGATACGCAAACATCAAAACTGTCAAAACAGAAATGTGATATTTCCTAGAACTGAGATCTGTTGCCCAAAATCTAATCAAATGTGTTTTCTTCATTTTTTCTTCTCAATACTTAAATCTGAAGACATCATTTAATATGAATATAACATAATTCAATTATCAAACCTTAATCCTACTCACTGATTTTGTCAAACTTTAATCAAACCATGGTTTTCCTTCTAATTTATATTAAATTCAAAGACTATTAACTTTAATATCAATTGAATATCCACATCAGAATTTAAGATATTAAACACAAAAATGATCAAACCCTTAACTTCCAATTAATAAACTTACTTTGTTTCTGAGTTTTTCATCTTTCCTGATTATCACTAAGATCACTAAAGCTCGAAACAAAGTTAAAACTTCAATTCTCCCCACTGATTTCTCCTTTCTCTTCCTCTTTCTCCTTTCCCTTTCTTTTCTCTCTTTCTCCTTTCTCCTTCATACGTGATCTCCTATTCTAAACTTAAATCCCAAATTTTTATTTTAAATTCCAACTTTCCAAAATTACCCTTGCTCAGTTAATTCAACTTGCTATCAGAAAGCCAATTACCCTTAATCCAAGCCTCTCATAGGTCCATTTTTATGAGACCAAGTCATTTACCCATTATTTAAATCATAACTTAGCCATTAAGAAAAGATTTTGATTGGCTAGTACAATTAAATATTCCATTATAAAGGCATTTTATCTCTCCGTTTCAGCTTTTATCAAGCATCGATGAGACAAAAATATTCTATGGTCATCTATATTTAATTTGAACATAAAAATATTCTAACTAAATTTTTCACAAGGAATTTCGTAAGTTCGAAATCAACCTAACTGATTTGGGTAAATCATTAAACTCCAGAATCCCGACAATAGCAGATACACCGACCACGCTCGATCAATTGAAACTATCCAAACTAGACTGCTTTCACTTTATTTCGCCGTTAGTCTTTATGATATATTCTGACATTTTCGTATTTTCGGCCCAATTTCCGAAAATTTCAGCGCACGCTTCGAATTTCAGTCCGAAAATCACTATTCACTTAAATCTCCAATTTCTAAATATCGCCCAAAATTACAGAACCGAAATTTCACAAATTCCTTTTCATAGAAACCCCTCCATTCTGATATATAATAAGAAAATCATTATTCCTGTGTGGCATTCTGCTACAATTTTCGAAACTGAATTTCATATCTGAAACGACGTCCATTCCTAAATTCTAATCACCTTCGTTTATCATCGACCTCTAATCATTCAAACTACTATTATAACATTCAATCAGTCAGGCTTTACAACGCTGTTAATGCAACACGAAAATACGATAAAGATACGCTTCAAGACAATCAAGAAGATGTGAGCGCACTATCCGAATACCACCCACCCAGACGGTCGTTTGTAGTCTTTGCTCTACTGATATGGAGGCATTACTTATATGGGTCCATGTACTCCCATGTGATCACAAGAAATCATAATATTTATCCACACGTGAAGGAGTTAAATATGAGACTGCAGGGAGACGGGTCGAGCTTCCGCTGGTGATTTAGTGAGCGCACTATTGAGTGCTCATCTCGAGAAAGGCTAAAGTGGTAGCTGATGCTCAAAGAGGAAATCTACATGTGTTCCATATCTCACTTAAAGGTTGTATACTCCCTGGGACTCTGTGGAATCGAGTCTTAGGTGTGAGACTAGAGTCGACAGATAATGGAGCTTTACTAGCTACATTTCATGTCTGTCTCGATAATTAATAAATTAGATAAGGAGCTACATCAAGATCCGATCGTGATTAAGTTGAAAAGTGAAGTCGAGTCCAAGCAGCCTAAAGGATTTTCAAGATGAGAGATGGGTACATGATGATAATGTGTCAGGTAAAATGATGTGGGAAGAATTAAAAATAGATTATGACAGGCTTACTTTTCCGCATGCGATGCATCCGAGAAGCACTAAAATGTATCATACCCTATGCAAACACTACCGGTGGAGGGGCATGAAGAAAGATGTCATAGTTTAATCATGTCCCATTTGTCAGCAAGTCAAGGCTGAGTACCCAAAGACCAGTAAGGTTTTTGGCAACTTTCCTGATCTTCAGAAATCAGATATAATCACAGGACTTGGTAGGGCAGGACCGACGCATCACATGAGTGGCTAGCGGACGCCGATACGGGTGATTGCTGATAGGATCGACCTAAATCGTGCCCATTTCCTACCCATGAAAATAGTGACCCAACTGAGGTCATTCAATTGAATGTAAAGAGATTGCGAATTTCACCAGACACAGATCGATAGTGTATCGTACGCAGATCCACTCGCTTACTTCCCGATTTCCGCCCAATTTACAGAGCTTCTAGTACTAGGTTACATTTAATACGCTTCATCCTCGGGACGATGGCCAACTCAAAGAACCTGCATATTTCAAAGACAGGCTCGTGGCTCGTGGTGTTGGGAGTTTAAAGGAAGCTGATGTGATATCTACCATTAACGGAGTTTCATTCACAACAATAGTTATCAATCGCACAAATGACGCCTTACGAGGCCTTATATGGAAGGAAGTGTAGAACTCCATTATGTTGGGACGAGGCAGTGAGAGAAAATACAGGGTCCAAAATTGTTCAGGTCAGCTTACGTATAATGTTAAGGTTATCAAGGATAGATTTAAGAAGATAGTACAAGATCGATTTAAAAGTTATGTCGATAACCGAACGAGAGATTTGGAATTTCGTGGGATCAGTATTTCTGAGGATATCACCCCGAAAGTGGTGTCATGGGATCTGAAAGAAGGGAAGTTAAGTCCCCGCTATACGGGACCTTATGAGATTGTGGAAAGAATCGAGGTAGCGACCGGCCGAGGTCACACTGACCGCCAGTATCACACGGCGTCTTTCATGTTTCTATGTTTAAAGTATATAGCATCCTTCACATGTGCTTTAAGAGATCAACCTACTGAATTGAAAAAGTAAATTTGACTTATAAAGAAAGACCAGTTTAGATTGTTGATCTAAAGGATCGTGCATTTAACAAAGTGATTCTTTGAGCGGGCGTGCAATGGATGAATCACTACAGGAAGCAACACGTGAACGTGGAAGATCAAATGCAAACTCGTGATCCACACATATTTTAGTCGTATGATATTTAAATTTTAGAGGATCTAAATTTTTATAAGGAGGGGTGAATTGTAAAGACTCGAATTTACGCCTCTACGACAGTAAGCCGCTCATCGCTGTATTCGACTAGCCGTTCATAGTAATTTTCAAACAAGCCCCCAAAATAAATAAAAATGTTCATAATAATGTATTTAGTCTAAAGAAGCTAAATAGATTAAACTAATTATTATAAGAAAATGCAATTTTTTTGAAAATGGCAAACGGTATTTCAATATAGAAAATCTGAAATTTTTCTAGATTCCTGATGACGAAATGGATTTCACCGTTGAATTGCCCGCGAACGGCTATCTACCAAATTTCATTAATTCAGATACCGAATTTTCACGAAATTCGAAGGGTGAGTCGAGCGGACCTAAATTATTTAAAACCCAAAACCCGAAAAACGTCAAATATTTAGTTAATTTCCATTTAAGATAGATGAACCGAAACCGACAAAATAAATCATGGCGAGAGAAAATCTGAATCAAGAAGTGTGACACACCAGCGACGCAATATGTCCCCACACTATAAATATCCTAAAAATTCAAGCTCTCATTTTGGTCTCAACCAAACGGGCAGAGAAAAGCAGAAAATCAATCTTCTCTTCTCTCGATTCGTGATTTCGCCGATCGGACTGTTAGTTGACAACAAAGTCGATTCACGACGAGGTTGGCGCGGTGTATATCGTAATCACAAGATTCTGCGCGTCCAAGGTCATTTTCACTAAACCGAGAAAAGGCGGTGTCCCTGAAAGCACGCACTCGAGGTGTAGTTTTTCTCCTACCTTCGCTAATTTCGCCTAAGGGTATGTGTGTGTCCAAGAGATGCTGTCCGCTTTTTTTTTCAAATGCACTCTATGACTGCATTGCCATAACTCGTCATCACTCATCCGAATCGAAAGGATTCAAATCGATAAGTAAACTAGATCGATAGGAGAACATTTCTCCTTGAAATGGGGTCCATCCAAATTCACCCATTCGACTAAAAATTCATTCAAAGTAGAAAGTTATGTTCAGCAATTTTTCCGTTTCGCTTTTAAGACTCCATGACTGTATTGCCATAACTCGCCATCACTCATCCAAATTGAAAGTGATTAAATTGATAAGTAAACTAGACTGGATAGGAGAACATTGCCCTGAAATAGGTCTATCCAAATTCACCCATTCGACTCAAAAATGTATCTAAAGCGGAGTTATGTTCCGCGCTTTTTCTGCTCGCTTTTGGCGACTCCATGATCAGATTCAATATAACTCGCCATCACTCATCCGACCGAGTGATTCAAATTTCTAAGTAACCAGGACCGATGGAGAACATTGCTCCTTGAAATAGGTCAATCCAACCCGACCACCTGACTCATAAATGCATTCAAAGGGGAGCTATACTGCATACTTCTCGGTTCTTTTTCAAAACCAAGTAATCCCGATTGCTTAAGATATATTCAGTTTGACGATCCGATTTGGGTGATTCTAGTTGGAGAAGAACCCTAAGAACCGTATCTCAAAATGAGTACAAAGAACAAGTGTCAAATTATGGATTAAGACCTCGAAACTGTATCGCTGCATTGTTTTCGCAGTAAATAGAGTAAATTGACCAACAGGAATGAAAATGTCATAAAGTTCTTGGTCTCGAACTCCACTGTAGTGTTCTTAGACTCTACGGAGAGCCTATCAGTCAAGATTCTATCCCATATTCATGTAGAGTACAAGGGATGATCAGAACAAGGCTGAAAATTTATGTTTTGCACCAAGTGTGCAGGTTGCTTGGTTATGTCGATGTGAATAGCTGTGCTTTGAGATGACTATTTCACGGCATGTCAGGGCCTATGGTATAGGGTAATGAATTCGCCATGAGTTAGCATAAGAAAATCATGAGAACAAAAGAGGTTGAGTTCAATTGATTTAATCAATTGGAAGTGATTAAATGCTTAAGGGTCATTGAAAGTATAGATAGTTAATGGTTTAATTTGAATAAGATTAAGGTATGGATGTTAATGGATTTTACGGATACGTAATCCTGTAGGAAGAAGGTGATAAAGGACAAGGGTAGAGGTGGAAAGTTTTGCTTTAAATGAAGAAAAACTATTAAATAACTAAGGTAGGGAAAATGTAATGTTTATGAATATATATATATATATATATATATTAATGTTTACCAATGTATATATTTTCTTTCATATTTATGTTATAAATGTTCAAATGAAAAAGAAATGTGGTTTTCTGACTTTAAATTAGCGTTGAGAAAATATGAAATGATTATGGTTTCCATAGTTTTATAAAGTATGATTTATGGTTTCCATATGAAATGAATGTTTATGAATGTATATTTTATATATACATGTTTATATGAAATGTTTGAATCCATGGTTGACCATGTTACAAAGATAAAAGTTTAAAGGAAAGTCGACTAAAGTAATTTTTTACTGCATGGTACATGGGAAAGGGTTATGATTTTTTATGTAGGAAAGGAAGGATTGATTAGTACCCAAAAGTGCTATTTTGAACCCTATTTATTATAGGTTTTGAGTACTTTTTGTGTACTAATCATCGTAATTAACCCGATTTGCACATTAAGGTCCCTGCTATTCTACTAATCGCATTTTTTGTGGAAAATTTTGCAGTTTTTGTGAGCTAATTATGCCGAAATTGTTGAGTCGATCCAAGCACGAAGAATTAGAGTCAAACTCAGCATTGTAGATCAAAAACCAAGAAGAAAGAATAGCAGAAAACATAAGAAAATGGAACCTGCGAAATTTGTCTCGCAAAGACTGCTCCTAGCTCTCAGACTGCTCCTCCCGCTACCCGTCTCGTCACGATGTGCCCCGCTTGCATTTGTTTTTGGTTTTTCTCCTTTCTACCCTGTGTAATCACTTATGTTCGATTGTATGGTATTTCACTTGGTTTGTAAGTCTATATAAGCCATTTGTATACACTGTTGAGGGAGATGTTTTTTTGCTGTGAATAAAATTAGGGCTCTAGTTCTCCCATTTTTCTTCTTTTATCTCATTTTCTCCTTTCTACTAAAAAATAAACACTCCTCTCTCGAGGATGACAACTCAGAGATTGGTCACAAACCTCTTCCTCTTCAAGAGAGGGCTACTGGCAAATCTGCCTGGAGGTAACTAACTGGCCCTCTGTTTTTAACGTAGGCATTTATTTTCATTTGTGTTCCTATCCTTCACTCTAGGTTTAAATCTCCTAGATACATCTGACCGCCGCATTTGGCAATTCAGGTCTAATAACGCGACAGCTAGATTCAAAGGATATTCATTAGTCATTTCATTGTTACCGTAAGATGGCCCAGAGGTAGGTTTTCACCGTCCCAGACCATGAATGTTCGTTAAATGCAAGTTCCCACTGCTTTTCATGTATGCAAAGCATGGGTATTTACGCTCCTCGGCTTCTCACCCAGTTAAATCTCTAAGCACGCCTCCTTAATGTGTATTTGACAAGTTGGTTCAGTGGATACTTTTATTAGATCCACCGATGCCCGCTAGTCATTCTCAATAGTTATCAGGAGGTGTGGTTTTTGAGATGTGTTTTCACCGTTATGACATTTATACCTAATAAATGTTTTTTCATCAAAAGGAAAATTAATAGGTTTAGGGTTTTAAAGCTAAATGAAGATCCCAAGCCAGAAAATGACTATGTCATCCTCCCCAATGCGAGAAAAAGACCCGAGGATATGAGCGGTTGCTTTAAAACCCAACCAAAGGCCTTGGTTAATTTCAAAGGAGTTCTATTTTACATTTTTTTCTTATTTTAGTTTCACAAGTGAACAACTAATCCTCATAATTTCAAATCCTCGAAATCCAAATTGAAATTCACCATTTTAATCTCACTATTAATCATTTTGCATAAAGAAACTGATCTTCGAAGCTTCTCACCTTAGCCACTATACTATAGACTTCTTGAGTACACTTAAGAGATTTAGAGATATATATCATGATTCTGCACATCATCAGTAACGACCAAATGGCGTCGCCGTCGGATGGTGCCTAAGTGCATTTGACGAGCTATGGAACACTTGTGATCCTCATCACAAGTACCGGTGAATTGCTTTTATATTTCACTGTCATTTTCTTTTAGTTTCAAAAAAAACAGTGCTGCAGGATTGTTTTTGTGTAGGCTCAGGTTGCCCTGCTACGCAGAATACAGCTGTTCAAAGGCTTCACATCACCAAATGGAAGAGGGAGAGCACATGAGTATCCAAATGAGAGAAACCCTAGCATAAGCATGTCAATGAGGGACTATAGAAACCTTCCATGTGAAAATCAGGCAACCTTTGGGAGAAATCCAAACCTACATAGTCCATGAGGGACTATAGAAATCAATGGATGAGTGCACCCCTCTGTAGTGTCCCCCCAACTTATGCACCTCCTCCACATTCACGCATGCCTCGTCTTCACCAACCACCACAACCAATCCCTCAATTTGAACAAGCCATTTCTGGACTCCACCCGATAAGGATGACTCAGGCGTGAGCAAAAGGATTAATGCCCATTCCAGCCAACCGAGAATTGTTACCGTGGGTTGGTTAATTTGAACAAGAAATTAAATTGGCTGAAAAATGACTTTGAGCATAAATGGGATAACCTGTAAGACTCTATTGAAACCTCATCGACGTTGAACAATGTCCACTAAAAAGGAGGGTGCTTAACGACACCATGGTAGATGAGCAAAGGTCAACAAAGCAGCCTACAAGAAGGGTCGATAGAAAATTCGAATCCTCAACTATTAGTGTGCTGCAGAAACCGCCCAGGAAAAAGAACTCCCTAATGCCGACCGAGGGAGGTTGGAGCGAAATGTCGAAGAGCCCCAAGAGCTTGTTTCAATCCATCACCAACAACCCACTACCAGTAACCCCCTCCACTGACCAAGTGTACATTTTGCCAACACCTGAAACACCATCTCCAAATGCCACCCCATTTGCACTGCCTTGGCTACATAATTTTAGGAAGTTAATGG
This sequence comes from Tetrastigma voinierianum, assembly GCA_016808115.1. Classification (NCBI taxonomy): domain Eukaryota; kingdom Viridiplantae; phylum Streptophyta; class Magnoliopsida; order Vitales; family Vitaceae; genus Tetrastigma; species Tetrastigma voinierianum. The sequence goes on from JAEQBH010008178.1 coordinate 49,902, forward strand.
CCATTACTCAAACATTTGCCACTACATCAAAGAAGATGGCAGCTACTCACACTGCATGGCATAGTGGATGGTTCGGGTGCGGGTTCGGATTTGGAGCACCCGAACCTCGACATTTCTAAGCTCCACCAGTTCCAGCAGCCTCCAAAGGCTTGAGGAATGTGCTCTTGTGGGTATCATTTCCCACTTTTTGTTTTCAGCCATTTATTTTATTTTATTTTATTTTATATTGATTTAGTTAATTTTTCTTTCTTCTTAGATTTTCTTAATTTGTAGCTAATCTTTGTTTTTAGATTAATTTTTATTTTTAAGTGCATTTTTTCTTATTTTTTTCTTGATTTTTTTTTGCGTGTTTTTAATAAATTTTTGTTATGCAAAAATAAAACTTTGCAACTTAAAAGATATGTCATACAATTGTTTTACACATTGTATTTGATCTCAGATGGAAAAGAAAGTAAAGCAAATGTTTTTGAAATGATATGTTTATACAATTGTTTTACACATTGTATGATATAAAAGAAAAAGAAAGAAATCGCGCATGTAAACGGTATTCCTATATGTTCGTTTTACACGCTGTATTCAATCTCGAAATCGGAGCAATGCAAAGTAAATGTTTATAAATGAGATCTCATACAATCGCTTTTACACATCAGATTTCAACTATATCTAAACATTATTTTCCTACGACCGACTCTCATCGAGTCTTTAGCTCACCCTTCCAAATGTTTTCGCAAGTGAGATCGACGCAGCGCGCAGCATCCTCCCGCCGCTGACACCCGCTCACGACGACTAATCTTTTTGAAAAATGTATAGTTTTTTGTTGTAAATAACTACATGTGCACCTTTATTTTGTAATGTATATAAGTTTTAAAAAATTGTTTATATATCTATAGTGTTCGTAAAATTGATTTGCAAGTTTGATTTGAAATTACTATGGCGGACTTGACATTCCATTGTTTGACACGAAAGAAATTAAATCGTTTATTATAGGTTGTAAACAAATATGGTCCGAAATATGCGAAACTCGCCCGATTTTCTATAAAAGTGTTTAACGTTTAAAAAAAAATAAAATTTGTCCCACCTTCATAAGATTTTAATTAAACGTAATCGTATAAATTCGTTTCGCTTCCACTGATTCACTTCCTTAAAAAGGTTTAAACGAAATCTAAATGTTTTTTTTTCAATCCGCAGAGTGTCGGAGGGGTCCCCCAGCGTTAGTGCCGAAACTCTGGCCAGTCTCTTCAAACATAGTTTTTGTCACATGGAAAGTCTTTTTGAGACACTTTCTAATAATGTATTTTCAAGACACTTTCAAAAAATTTGAAAATTTTACACCAAAGCGATTTTCAAGCAGACATTTTCAAAAATTCCTGGTTCTAGTCTCTAAAAATGTTCTAAGCTTAAACATTTTTAAAAACTTAAAATGAAAAGTGTCTCTGAAAAGACAGTCTACTATTGAATTATATACTAAATACTAAAATATCTTTAAAAGACACCTTCAATTTTTTGAAAACACTTAAAATGTCTGAAGATACACTTTCTATAATTTTAAAAATTTTAAATTTTGAAAACACTTAAAATGCCCTTAAAAATACACTATAATTTTAAAAAATTCTTAATTTGCTGAGAGTGTTCCCTTAAAGGACATTTTTAGTTTTTTAATTTTTAGAAGCGCTTCTTGAAAACACTTTCTAAATGATTAAAATGTTACACTAAAAGTGTCTTTTAAAATGAAAAAATTCAATTTTAAAAGTTTGAATAAACACAAAAGTGTTCCAACAGATATTTCTATAATTTTAAAATTTTGGTTTGTTCTCGAAAGTCATTTTCTGCAGAGACACTTTCAATTTTTCGACTTTAAATAGCCAAGAGTCACTTTCTAAATTGTTGAGATGTTATATTAAAATTGTCTTTCGAAAAGACACCTTCATAATTTGAAATTTTTGAATCAACACCAAAAGTGTCTTTTGAAGAGACATTTTCTATAATTTTAAAATATTTGAATCTAAGTTGAAAGTGTCTCTTGAAAAAAGTGTCTTTTGAAATGTTGAAATGTTATACTAAAACGCCTTTCAGCATATCTTTATAATTTTGAAAGTTTTAAATTAACACTAAAAGTGTCTCTTCAAAAGACACTTCTAATTTAAAATTTTAATTTATTTGAAGTGTCCTTCAAGACACTTTATAGTTTTTCAAATTTTTAGAAAGTGTCTCTTGAAGAGACACTTTCTAAATTAACGAAATGTTATATTAAAAGTGTCTTTTGAAAAGACACCTTCATAATTTGAAAGTTTAATCACTAAAAGATCTTTTCGTATTAAAACACTTTCTATAATTTTAAAAAATTTCAATTTAAGTCGAAAATACTTCAAAAAAAAAGTGTCTTTTCAAATGTTGGAAATGTTATACTAAAATGTATTTTGAAAAACATCTTTATAATTTTGAAAGTTTTGATTAACAATCGAAAGTGTCTTTGTTATACACTTTCTATAATTTTAAAATTTTTTAATTTAAGCTGAAAGTGTCTCTTTCAAGACACACTTTTCAATTTTTCTAAATCTATTGAACGTTATTAAAAGTTGCTAGTGCACACCTCATAATTTTGAAAGTTTTGAATCAACACTAAAAGTGTCTTCTAAAGACTCAGATATTTTATAAAACAACAATTATACTAAAGGTGTTATCTGAGATACCTTAATCTCATTCCATTATAAAACAACTTTTATATCGAATTTTTCATCCCTAATACAAATCATAAATTTTTCGTTTGTATACATCATGATCAACATTTTATCCAATATCAATTAAACTAAATTAACCAAGTCAACACATTTCCATACAATGTATCAACCATCCAAAGTACTAATAATATCCAAAAAACATTTGATCATGGTAGTATCCAAAAGTACACATTATATGTACCAACATCCAGAGGCACTTAATAATATCTTAAATACAAGTCAAATGTAGTAGAACATCTCAATGAAAGACTGATGAAAGAGCCTTCATTTTTCGTATTTGACGTCTACGATGTCCAACCATTGGTTCTATGGACTACAGGAACCCTCTCATGCTCGTGGACGGTTCATATCTCCTCCCACATCTCCGACCATCCTCAACCATGATCATCATCATCTCGGTCTTGTCGTGTTAAAAAGACCATGCTAACTCCCCAGCCTAGTTTATTAAAGTTTTGTTCCATAACATAATTGTTATAGAATTTTCATTAATCCTAGAGTTTCAGCTACATTCCTAACCCAACATTTCAAAACCAGAATTCTTGAAAATCAAGACTACAAAGTTAAGGACATGAAAAATAATGTCAGGAAGAATTGCAGGAATGTCGGGTACCCCATGCAAGTGGGCAAGGAGGACGGTGTTTGACGCTTATTCGGGGGCTTTTTGCGAACCTAATTTTCTAAGTTGGAAGCTTAAGGTTGATGAGTTGTTGAGAAGCACCCAGTTTCATAAATGGTTGGTGGTGATATGTAGGGATGATCTAAAAAGAGGGATGAGAATTTCTAACAGATTGTTTATAACACTCCAAATTATGCCCTAGCAGTTTTATAACATGTTTAAGGTATCCGATAATCATATGCGATATGTACAATCATTTATTCGAATCTTTGCATTTTTCAGATTTCACATATAACAACTTATATACATATTTGCGCTTATAGCAAACTTATACTTGTTCCGATCTCCCGTAAGAGTTACGTGAGTTTATACTCTATAATGGAGACTTATACACAATTTACTCAGATTTCTATCTAGTCTTATACTTCTGTTCGATCTCCTCAGAGGAGCTACAGTTTATACTTCCACAATGAAAATGATACACCTACTCAGAGATTTCCTATCTACCTTATACTTGCCCAAATCTCCCTGGAGTTGGCGCAGCTTATACTGTATTCACTGAAATTATACTACTACGAAACTTATACTTATATAGAGTACTTGAGGTACTACGTGATCTTACACTTGTACGCATTACCATAATTATTCTAATATGAGATACGTATCAAATATAAAATACAATTTGATCGTCGCTAACTGGTATGATGATGGTATGTCATTAGGAAAACGCCAGTTTAAGATACCGACCGGGCTAGCCCCATCTTGTCATTACATCACCTTCAGTCTTCATAGATGGTCATTGTCTCAGATAATGATAATTAATACTGTGCCCTTATTCACTCGTTGCATAATGAGTACAAATAATGCCCTTATAGTTTCCTTTATCCATTTATATTTATTATGCAGTATGAAACATAAACAAATGACAAGTATATGTAAATGATTCAAAATGATAGTACATTTCATGACATGATATGAGAAGCATAACATCATATGTGACGATATGTAAACAATGAGGCGCTGATGTTGATAAGAACAAGAAGAAAATGTAAATGACCCGAATCAACACGATACGATAAAGAAAAGCACAAGATCAAGATAAAGACGCCAGAATTATAATGGGATGGAATATATATAAGCATGTGTAAATGGTTGGTGATAGAATATGACATAAGGAGCATGATGTCATGTCTCCTCCGGTTTCCTTTATACCTACACGTATTTAAAACACCCACGCAAGCTCACGCTTTGTATTTAATAACTCGACGAAATTCATACCCGATTCGAAGAGTTGCGGATACTGTGCTCTCGTACTACAAACCTCCACTTTCATCTATGGCATAATCAATCTGGCTTTAGCATTGATCAATCAAACGACCCCTTTGTGTTCTGGGTATCATTTCCTAAGCATTTTCTATCATTAGCTTCGCTTGAAGCATATTCATTTGTCGCTGAATTCGACTCGACTGTATGCATCAATCCAAAGGATTAACGCTTTCAACCTGCTTCTTATCTATAACTTCTACAATGGATCCATCTAGATAATACACAAACAAGGACATCCGTATTAGCCAACACACATTAAGGAAGGTTCATCCTAATTTAAGACTACTTCGTAAATGCCTAAACCTGTGCTCTAATACCACTATCCAGAAGACCCCTCCTCCTGGTCCAATCTAATGGGTCTGAACCAATCGGGATGCTCCTCACCACTAACTTGTAACACCCCTAACCCTAAGATCGTGTCTATAAAGGTGTCATATTTTTATTTTTTTATGTTTTTCATTATAAACTTATAAGCTTGCCTTTCTTTAAACTTGTTTATTTATAATGTTAAACATATAAAAGTCGGTCCTACTCATTTATTATTACTACTAAGCAATAAACGCTTATATGATAAGGGACTGAATTCTTTTTTGGCTGAGAAATAGAACACTCCAAATTATGCCCTAACAATTTTATAACACGTTTAATAGATAATAAAAGTAAAGATATTTTTCCCAAAATAAAATAAACAAGTAACTCGAAATTAATATTAAAAGCTAGCAGCGTAAATTAATAATTTACCACCAAGATTCAAGGGTCATAATTTAATAAGTTCATATGCCAAAGTAGGAATACGATAAGTTAAATTAAGAGTAATAGAGAGCTGAGGACTGAAAGAAGAATAAAGTTAAATATATTAGAAATAAAGGAAGTTAAAATCGCTGGTTATATTGTTAATGGGGCTGAAAGAGGGAGTAAGTTTCCTGACCTGATGGTCGTATGATGCTCCAGTTATAAAAGTGAAATAAAAAAAGTGGAGCAAAAGATCAATAGGCGATAGCATCAAAATAAATATCTCATCGTGGTCTGAGAAAGAGAGAAAAAACAGACAAGAGAGAAGAGAAGAAAGGAAGCAATACAGGTGTTAAGAAGAAAGAAGGAGCCGAGTTAAGATCACATGTATTGGCTGCTACGACCGTACTTAACTACGAATATTCAGATGGAAGTCTGTGGTTTGGTTAGGAACCCATCCCTAACCCTAAACTCGCTGAAAGTCAAGCTGGTAAACTTAGTCAGGAAACCCCGAGAAAATCCAATTTTTCCGAATAAGCCAGAATCTGGTAATTTCAATAAAATTCTGGAATTTACTATATCTCTGATGAAGAAACGTACTTCACCATCGAATCGCCTCACGAAATCTACTACCACATCAATTTCATCGAATTTTTTGAGACAAGATAATTTCACGTTTTTGCCGCAGAACGCAGCTACGGACACTCAAGACCGCGAGCGCTAAAGAGGCGTTTACATGTCAATTAGGCCGGAAAGGGGGCCAAACATCGAGCCTGGCTGCGCCACACAGACACGCATCACGCCATCGCGAAAAATCTCAAAGCAGATTGGACAAGGATACAAAGAATCCCAATTTCGCCACTTAGAGCTGACACGCAGACGAGATGACAAGTCACTGTCCTAATCTTAACTCCAAGCTCCCCAACCGGCTTTCGAAGAAGCAAAATAGAGAGAGAAAGTGCGAAAGAGAAGAGGCTGATTTTTAGAGAGAGTAGTTTCACCTTCTGTAATCCCTACGACGGACCGCCCAGCTCTACGAGACAAAGAAGCAAAGTTGCCCTCACTGCAGGGCATGCGCGGAAACATCGTGGAGTTTCAACTGGTGTGATTTTCTCCGCCTCACACCTTCTCATTGGCGGTCGCATAATGCCAGGCTGTCGCGCCGCGAGCGGTTGCCATCTATCCCAAAACTCGGGACCGACCGTTGGAATATTTCAACCGCTTTGACGCAGGACCGTTGGGTGGTCAGGTGATACTTATGCATTAAATTATGTTGTGTGTACGAGGCCTGAATGGCCATGGATTTCTAAGCCACAAAGTGGAACTCGATGTTTGATGGAGCCGGCTACCCACTTCGACAAATTTCATCGCTTATTGGGATCAAAAACAACCCCGCTTGTATCGTCGACCAAAACGCCCATGTGTTTATCAGATGAAATATCGCTATGATGAATGACTTGAATTGCGGTGGAATTCAATATGTTAATGCATGGAATTTGATGTGTTAACATGATGCAAGGATTTAATTTATGTCGATATATGCATGTAAATATATTAAAGCATGAATGGTTCGGAATGACATAACGCATTCCATATGCAATCGACACCCTGGTGATATTGCAGCTGAGCACATTTATTAATTAATCGAAAGAAAACGAAACAAGCCACAGCGAATTTCGAGTGAAGATTTTCCGAAAGCACTGTTTCGAGAGTTTGTCCAACGTATCACTGATGGCGACCACGATCAAGTTTCGAGTAAAGATCCAAACACCACCCAGGGTAGTCCAATATTTTTACCGAATCCTAAGAGTGTGTTTTCGAGCACAAAAGCTTTTGTTTGAAAACCAGATTTTCTCACATGGCTTTCTAAAGAAGTGTGAGGAGCCTGCGAGGACTCGAGACTGATCGGGCATGTGTGAGATCCAAGCAAGATCACATTTGCTCGAATGCATCGAATCATCGACGCAAGACCAGGCTGAGTAATCCATTTAGTAATTTCCACTACTGAAATTGCCACCCTATCGGTAATATTATTTCGTGCACAGGGAGCGATCGTATGGCGACACTCATTAGAGGCCATTTGAGAAGAAGACGTCAGGGCTTTCGACATTAGTCATTTTTTGTATAACATGTATTAGAATCAGATATTTTAATATATGTTTGTATTAAGAGTGAACCAACCTCAACCATGTAATATAATTATCGATATGTTTTGATGAGTATGATGATAAAAAGCACGCGCCATTTGCCATGTACGTGTCTCGTAATACAAGACATATAGATTTTCGCGTGCCGATTGCGCTGTCAACGACACCCCGCTTGGGGGCATCAAGCCACTAGTTGTATAAGAGAGTGCGGATCCTTCCTTCTGGGTACGGATTCTAGTATGAATTCGAGTATGAAGTCCTGTGTTTTTGCTATGAATATTTGCATGTAAAGTATGATATTACGGTTTGGAACCCTATTTCAGGTATGGTTCGGGGCTTCAAACTCCCAAAATCATTTCTGTTGTGGTTGAGCTGGTAAGAGTTTCATGCTCTTATATATGTGTTTAGGGAAGGGTCTCGTCGCAATTTGAACCAAGAAAATTTCCTATTTTCGATCATAGTGAATTAATTTTAATCTTAGAACTGGTTTTGTGGAAAGAAATAAAGGAATTCAAGAATGAATTCTTCAAGTAAATTGTAGCCACATAAATGAAATTGATGTTAGGATTTTGAATTTCTCAATTCGGACCTCTGTAGCCCAATTTATGGTCCATTTACTCTACTACCGCTAGGGCTAAGTCAAGGCAAATTTCTACTGGTTTCCACCACGGGTGACCTCTAACTTAAGTGTCATAACTTTTCACTCTAACTCAAGCCGCGTTTTGACTCTACAGCCCATCGAGTCAAAATTCCATTCATATGCATGTGTGGAGGATATTGAATACTCAACCAATAATGCCAAATACAGTCAGGGTCAGCCGGCCAGTTTGGATTCACGCGCTGACCAACTCTGAAGGTCATAACTTAGTCTCAACCCTTCTCGTGCATTCTGGGACTCCCTACAACATAACCCGCTGAACATAGTTTCCATGTCGTCCCGCAAGGATCGACCAGTGTCATGTGACCTCTCCAACTTAGTGTCATAATCTCAAAGCTGGATTGCGGCAGCTGTGAGTTCATGAAAATTCCATCGGAGTCAAGAATCCATCTTATATCACCTACTATCCTCCACAAGAATATATGCATGTAATCCCGACCAACGTGGCTTTCCATGAGTCCAAGAACACCGAACTGAAATAACGGCGTTTACGACCTTCCTAAGTCGAGGTCACACGTAGTCAAACCCGTACCAGCCGACCGACTCAAACAAGCCGATCTGACCGATGAGCCGACCGACCGATTGTTTCACCTACTATCCTCTTACGCGATATGAATATAACTGACTAACGGCTTCCATGTAGTCTAAGAACACTGAAACGGAAAGGCCTCATCAAGAAGTTACGACCTTCCAAAGTTAAATAATTTAGGTCAAACCCAAATTGAGTCGACCTTAACTCGCCGAGCCGACCGACCGCCGAAATGAATCTCGACCGGCCGAGCCCACCGCGTCCTCCTACTGTGCATATGAATGGAATCTTAAATGTGCCGAAGACTATCGCAGTGTCGTCGCACTAATTGTAGAGTACCAAAGTACTATACGTACCGCCCACGCACGTAGGTGCCATGCCATCCAATATCCGTCTTAGTACCCTACCATATGTTGCGTGAACTTCATTATATTACCGCGTAGAGCCTACTGTTTTTCATGATTTCTGGACCTAATATGGGTTCCACTTTTAAATAAACAAGAACCCGGAATTAATACAAAAGTTAAGGGTAAATTAGTAATTTACCAATTCCAGATCCAAGGGTCATAATTTAATAAGTTCATATGCCAAGTAGGAATATGCATAAGTTAAATTAAGAGTAATAGAGAGTTGGAGGACCAAAGAGTAATAAAAGAAATATATTAGAATGAAATAATAAGAAAATCATACAGCATGTTTGGCCATGAAAAAGAGGTGAGGAAGTTTCTCCTGATCGATGGTCAAGGATGTCTAAAATATAAAATCGAAATAAAATTCGGATAAGATCAGTCATGACAAGACCAAAATAAATATCTCATCACGATTCGAGAAAGAGAGAGCAAAAACCTGGACAGAGAAGAGAAGAGAAAGGAAGAAGGTTAAGAAGAGAAAGTTAAAAAGAAGAAAAGAAGGAAAGGAAAAAGAAGATCACATGGATGCAAACGAATCGTATGGAACTATGAATATTCAGGAGGGAAAGCCTAGTATTAGCGTTAACCTATCCTAACCCTGCATCATGAAAGTTGGGCCAGAAACCCGCTTGTATAAGAGAGGAGAAGGATCCCTTCCTTTTCTGATGGATTCTAGTGATAAATTCTCTAGTATGGAATTAGTATGGTGTCTAGGTGTTTTTGTATGAATATTTGTATAGAAAGTATAGATACATGGTTCGAACCCTATTTTGTGTATATTTCGGCCTGAACCCAAACTCATTTCTGTTAGGGTTGAAAGGAGAAGAGCTCACGCTCCTATATACGTTGCTGGCTGGCTGTCTCCAATTTGAACCAAGAAAATTTCCTATTTTTTGATCATACCCATTAGGACCTTAGAACTGGTTTCGGGCAAGAAATAAAGGGAATTCGTAGTGAGTCCTTCAGGTACTCAGCCACATCAATGAAATCGACGCGTTCACTTCACTCACCACCGTAGCCCCAAGTTATGGTCTGTTTACCTACTACCAGCCGACAAGTCGCCGCCAGTTTGCCACTTAAGCGCGACCTCCAACTAAAGGTCATAATCTCTTCGCTCGAACTGCTTCGCGCGTTTCGACCATATGGAAATCCCATCGGGCCAAGATTTGGTCCATATTCATGTGGAGGACATTAGGTGAGCTCACCAGTCATCTCACCGCCGTCAGGTCATCTCGACCGGTTTGACTAATGCGGTGACTCCAACTTTGAAAGGTCATAACTTCTTCGTCCGACCTCGCCCAGTGTTTAGACTCTACGGAAATCCCATCAGCCAAGATTCCATTAATATTCATGGAGGACATTAAAGTAGCTCAACCATGTCAACTCGCCGCCGTATTTTTCCAAGTCAACTCCTACTTAGGATCGACTAGTCACGTGCGACCCAACCCGCACCTGTCATAACTTCTCTCGGTCCGAACTCCGTTTTCAGCGTTTCTTAGACTTTATGGAAATCCCATTGAGTCAAAAATCCATCCGTATATATTTTGATAAAATTTGAACCAATATTAGGTCCAAAAATCACTAAAAACAGTAGGTAGACCAAAAGGTCTTCCAGAGGGCACCTAGTGATGTGTGGCCTTCGATCACGATGATTGTCCCGTCCTCCTGCTTTCCTCTTCTCGTACCTACATGTATTTAAAACACCCATGCTAAACTTACACTTAGTGGGAATAAATCGTGGACGACAACTAATAAAGTCATCCCATTTTTTACACATTTACATATACATATAACATATCATATAAATTTACGTCGATTCTATACTTGTCATATACACATGCTTATATATATTCCATACATATAATTTACACATGCTTATGCAATCTTATACATTTCTTATCATATCATGTTTCATTTCAGGTCATTTACATTTTTCTTCGTTTTATCAACGTGGTACTTGTCATTGTTTACATATCATCACATAAGAATGCTACGCTTTCTCATATCATGTTACGCTACAGATTTTTAACATTTTTTAATCATTTTCATATACTTGTCATTTTGCTTTATGTTTCATGTCCGCATAAACCTTAAGCTTCCATAAAGCGAAACTATATGCCCGGCTACCGTATCTAAATGCACAAACAAATACCTATAAGGGCCCGGCGCGCTATTATCATTGCACGGCATAATGACCATCTATAAGGGCCGAAGGCACCGCATCATCAGTATTTGCATAACGACCATCTATAGCGCCCAGCGCTATAATGACTCAAACGGGGCCAACTGATCATTATGCCGCAGACTGTTTTTCCTACTGCGCATTTACCCCATCTATCCTCTATCATGTTCTAGCGCATAACTACGTATTTTATATTCGCATATCTCATATTCCTCGAATAATTATGGTTATCCTAAGAATCATATGCGTTATGTACAATCATTTATTCGAATCTTTGCATTTTTCAGATTTCACATATAACAACTTATATACATATATGTGCTTATAGAAAACTCTATACTGTCTCGATCTCCCATAAGAAGCGATGAGCCTTATATTTATACCTGGTGTACTTATACACGTATCAGATTTCCTATCTATCTTATACTTGCTCGTATCTCCCGTAGGAAGCATGAGAGCCTTATACTCTATACTCTGAGACATATACACGCATTTGTACTTTTTATCTATCTTATACTGCTCGTATCTCCTGTGAGCTAGCAGAAATTTTTATACTTGGTACTCACGGAAGCTATACTTGCACTACGGAGTTTATACGGTATTGTGCCGCACTCGTGAGGTACCACAAATCTTTACACTGCATGTGGTACCAGAAATACGCAGCCTTATACTTATACGTATGCATTCGCAGTGCATTTCACGTAACTTATACTTTATAAAAAGGCACTCCATATACTTTCTGCAGCGTGAATCGATATTATCGCTTTATTCTTATTCTTATTCAAATTCCTTATCATATAACTGTCAATTACTTCAGACCGCAGAATAATAAATGAGTAGACACAGACAATAAATTGTGAGGTACGATATAGTAATCGAGGCACAGAAGATTAAAGCAAGAGCGCCAAGACTAACAGCAAAGGTCGCCGCACTAATCAGAGCACGCGGTACTAAAATGTGTCAAGCACTATACAGAAAGGTTGTCAAGACTAATCAAAGAGTACATGTATACCATACGTGCTCACCCACGTAAATGTATATGCCATGTCATTCAATATCCGTTTTAGGTAGTCCTACAATTATATGTTTCACAGAACTTAATATATTACTGTGATATTATCTCCGCCGACACTTGATGCCTGGTCAGTGTTACAAGTTACTGTGATCAAAGCATCCCTGATTCTGTTTCTAATTCGCCCACCTGGGTCGACGAGAAAGGGTGCTACATTGTTTGTTTGTTTATATGCCCTCAAAAGGCCGTAAAGGTTAGTTATAAGCCTATCATAGGTTTGATGGATGTTTTTAAAGACTAAATTCAAGGGTGAACTTTGGTCATTTAGGAAGAGATGGGAATGAACGAAATTTTCTTATAGCATGGGCTTGTGTGAAAAGTGAAACAAAACTGAACTAGGTTTGGTTTCTAACACTGTTGAAAGGAGAGCTCGAATTAGGAGATGGGAGTGAATTTACTTTCATATCATATATGCAAAAGGTATGACACTAAATTGTATTTTCATTTATTCATCTTTATGTATGAAGTGTTTGAATTATTTATATTATTTTATCATGGGTTTGGATGTAGGATCGGGTTAATATGTTATCGATAAGGTCCTGGCTCACTAGATGGTATGCATGCCATATATTTGTTAATTACTTCTTAAGGAACATGGGGAAGAGAGATGAAGAGGTAATTTTGGAATGGCAATTACTTACCAAGAAGAATTTGTAGACAACATGAGTCAGCTTGGAGATTTGAGTTCAAATGCTACAAAGGATTTGATGAACTACCCACCACACACATGAGTAAGAACCTACTTTAATGGTAGATGTAAGCCATAGGCACTGGATAATAATATGGGGGAAAGCTTCAAAGCATGGATCCTAGAGACTAAATATATGCCAATTAGGACAATGTTCGAATTCTTATATGAAGAAAGCTATGAATAGGGTTAGGCATGAAAGGTCCATTATGTGAAGGCGATTGAATTTCTTTTAATCCTAAATTATAATGAAGATTTTCATATCAACAAGGGATAGCTGGTGGGGTGTTTAGTGTTAATTAATGAAGATACATAAGTATGATTCAATAATGTGATGACACACACACACTGTATATTCGATAAGAACACATGTACTATAAGGCATGGGTTATTTACGATTCCATACCACGCGTATGCTTTGGTGCACAATAAACAAGAGCCAATGGACCATATTTCCACCTTCTATCACATTGACATGCATATGGTTGTTTTTCAGTTTAAAATAATGTCACGGAGAGTAAGAAAGTACTCTACAAAATGATCATTCCTAACTGGAGCCACATCCTCTGAAAAGAATGTAGAGAAGGCCAAAGAATAAAAGGAAGAGGAATGAGAAAAGACTATAAATAAATTGCACCAAACTTTCGCTAAAGCGTATACGTTATTACGCCATTTGTAAGCAACAAGCGACACAACAACGTCAGATGTTATATATTTATTACATAAGTATTAGTGAGGCTACTTTATTACAAGATTTGTCTAGTATGGTAGTAAATACTATTTAGACCAATTTGAGCTTCCATAACCTTAAATCTTATCTAACTTCATCTTTCTAATAGTCATGTGATAAAATTTCCTCATTTTCGGTAATAACGACATTACTTCAAAATCAACTTATGAATTAAATATTTATCATTGACATTGTGAACAATAAAACAAAACATCATAATGAAAAACCAAAATCAAATCAAATAGAGAGTATAAGAACCTTTACCAACAAAGAAGAAATACAGGCGGGGAATATGATCAACAGAAACAAAGGAGAACCAAAATTGTACTTACAATGAGTGGGAGAAGAAGCAAATTAAGCAGGACACACAAGATTGGTTGGAACAAGGGAGGAGGGACGGAGGTGGGAGGATTGGCTGAGGTCTTCTCCTTGTCAAACCCCACCGGTCGAGTTGAAAAATAAATGGAGGAGTAAAGGGAAGAGATAAATGAAAAGTATTTTTTAGGGTTTTTTTTTTTTTTTTTGTGAGTTTTGACTTTTAACCAAAACAAGCAGTAACTTTTGGTAGGGTGTACTAATCCATCCTAACAGCCTTTCTGACCACTCATGGTCAATATAATTTGTATGAATGTATGCAAAACTTATTTGTCCATCAATCAAATCACCTTTAAAGCAATTAAGTAATCAGTAGGTTTACACTACAGCATGACCGTTCAAGAAGCTCCAGTGAAAATACTCCTGTGGCTCTCGACCTTGATTCCTCCTTGATCATCACCCAATATGAAAAAAAAAAAGTCCAGCACCAATATTGTTGCAAGATAATAACAAACAAGTAATCGAAATGAATATGCTCTATGTTCATAAATTCTGATCTATAAAGATCCTCATAATCATACTGGATAGATGCTGATGTCTATGATCCTGTTAATGGGCAGCAGTTTTTAATTTAGGGACTGAAGTAATATAAGACGACCTCTTCTTCTTCAGCCGGGGAAAACTTGTAGCCAGAAGCCATAAAATTAAGAAATTCATCTTTGTTCTTGAATCTGTAATTCAGGATTACTCAAACGAACTACTTGATTTATAATTTGATATATTTGGTTAAATACCTTAAATACTCCAAATTTATAAATCAAACATTCTCCATGTTTTTCTGAAAAATTAATCTATTTTGTATAAAGATACCCTTTTCCATTTCATTTATTTACATGTATATTTTAAAATAAGAGTTATTCTTATAAGAAATAAGGACACACATTTAACCATTCAAAAAACAGGACACACATTTCAGTCTTCTACTGGACAAATATCAGGTAGTTATCAAGAGCTTCGACAACTTATTCACCCTCAATAAATTTTGTATAAAAGAAGAATAAACCCAGCCTTGTTTTGCTACTGATAACTCATGCTCAGAAGGGATTTGAAATACTTAATATATTCAGCACAATTTATATAACATATATGGTTTCTCAATTTCAAGATTTACTTTTTTTTTTATCGTTAACAAATATTACTTGGCCATTTGCATTAAAAGACCATCGTAATATAATCTCTATATAAATTATTATGAATATTGTATTTAACAAGTATATTTTTGTTTATTTATATCATTTCTACAAGTTTTCAAAGTATTTTCATGTATTTCAAAGTATTTCTGTTAATCATCGTTTTACCGATATTTTGATTCTTGAATGTATCAAACATTTCCTTGAATATCCGTAAAATTCAAATACCAATATATCCCGTCTTTACCGATATTTTGATCCTATAATTTATCAAATATTATTCTTAAATTTTATATTTTATTTGAGGATCATTTTTAAAAACGTCACCATACAAGACTCTTTTAGCCTTCAAAATCATTTTTGTAACTATACAAACCAAAAACATTTGAATAAAATCACTCTTATACATCCAATAGTAATATGTTTTTTTTCATAAATTTGTCCTGACTAATCCTAAACCCTTTCCCTACCAAATACTGGAGCCATTTATTTTCTAAGTCATATATATTTAAAGTGTATTTAATGATGATTTTATTCAAAATATTTTTAGCCAAATTATCTTTGAAATTTTTGAAAAAGTATTATAAATGATTTGTCAATTTTTAAAACATGTTCTCTAAATTTGGTCACACTTTATTTATTTTAACATATTTTTATATTGGCCAGTAATCCTCAAACCTTTAAGACTATTTATAGGAACCCAAACTCATGAATGAATCATCATCATCCTGCAACGACCAACATCAGGTGAATTCACAAATCCAAATATCCATAATCAGTTGGACAAAACACCATAGCCAGATTATATAAAAATAGTAATAGTAATTAAAGGATTGAATTGTTACAAGATATCCAGAGTTACATGCATACGCATGGCTTTTGACCTGGCTGCTGCCAATTTCTAAGAATCCCAAACAACTGAAAACTGATTAATTAACCAAAAAAACAAAGACCCCTCAAGGAATTTTTGGTGTTTCTATACTGAAATTTTGAAAAAGACAGACATGAAGAAAGCCTTGTCTGGCCATGTTCAAATAATTACAAGCAATCGACCCCTAATTCTCTCATCTTTCAACTATATCTGGACATAGAAAGCCTAAGAACAAAAATGCTTTCAGAGGGGAAAGGAAAATATTTTCGACCGATAGGAACTATAATTCTCTGGAATTCAAGATTCACCCTTACTGGCTATGTCTGTCTTCAACTTCAAGCTGAGAGTGTTGAATCTTTCTCGTGAATATTGTCTTGATGCTTTTCTCCAGTTCGTACCAGCTTCATCATCGCAGCAAACTCCTCGTAGCTTATGCACCCATCCTGCAACTTAACAAGTTACTATCTTGCATGCATGATGAAATTATGAATCAAAAAGGATAGAAATAGGCTGGAATTGGTGTTGCAGGCATTAGAAACAAGATAAAACGATGTTGAAGAATCATATATTATTGAAATAAAAATGCTTTGGCCTTTTTTCTTCATGACAATTAGATGATTCGGCCTTGAGAAACAGAACTGATGAAAAAATATAGACTACTATTGTGTGTGAAAATGTTCAAGACTCCTACAAAGACGTATCGAGAAAGACAAGAAAGATTATGAATTTAAGTTCTGAACAACCCATGAATTTTTATTAGCCATAGGATGAGAGGCTTCCAATGAAACGAAACAGCTGTGATACCAGGAAAAATTTATGCAAATGAGAATTACTAGTATGACCTAATTTTGTGATCATGTTTTGACGACTAAACATGATATAATTAATGTAAATAACACACAGACCTTATCAGTGTCGACGCCATGCATAATGGCATTGATCACTCCTCAATATCACTCGGACAGTTCTTTTCAGCTACATGCCAGATTCTTTCAATCTCTATGTAACCACTCTGGTTTTGATCAAAGAATGCAAAAAGCCTTGCGCAGGTGGTCCTCATTTGTCATATTTCGACGTGAATTGAAAGTGCTACAAACTCTGATAATTCAGAGTTCGTTTCATCATGATCAGCCTGTTGAAACCAATAGTTAATCAATTATAAGACCTTGGAAACTTAATAATGCATGAAGTTTTATAGGCAATGTCCGTAAATCAGGAAGTGATTGGGGCTGAATAGAAAGGGCAGCTTGAAGTAAAAGGTTTAGGCAACTGAAGAAACCAAGAAAAATAACTCAAATATAAATTTTGCAGTCTCATTGAAATGTATGGGGTTTGCACCATTTTAAGAGCTTAATCCACAGTCAAGAGAAAGAGAAGCTCAACAATTTGAAACCCCATAATCATGACCATTTGACACTTCATTTTTTTTCCAAAAAAACTGGTTCATTATTCTGCTCTTTCTGAACATTGTGGAAGAATTTTATACCTTCACTTGGATCCTAAGTGTTTCATGAGAACATCTTTACCAGCTTGCCTTAAAGAGGGTACGTGATGAAGTTACTTTGTTCTTTCAATATTTCAACCTTATTACACTTAGGCTCAGAGGTAGATGACGGGCCAGGCTTTACTGAAAGATCCTTTTCTTAGGCGACTATTGGAATGATCAAGGGCCCTAGGGGCTTAAATTTACTACATTTAGGCAGTACTAGGCTCTGGGTTAGGAAGCTCAAAGCCTCCTCTCTTCTATCATGAGTTTAGTATACCATTCATCCACCATCATATTTTCATGAAATTACGGAAAATGTTAGTTTAGTTTGGGGTAGACATATCCTTCTTAATAGTGGTACATGTAACAATACTTACAGCTTCCATTAGGGAGTTGAAGATTCGAATCTGAACCGATTGGCCCAATCTTTTGCAACCCAATCTTAAGCTCTTTCAAGGTTTATCTTGCCTTTTTGTTGACATCCATCATTTCAAACTGCCCCTTTATTCCAGCAATTCTCCCAGATAGATATTTGCTACCCACCTGTACTACAAAAGTCCACTATTAAAATGGGGTTGCCAAGACATGTAGGGCTGAAACTACAGTCAAGAGATAAAGAACCCATCACAATTTTTTCTTTAGTAGTCGGTAATTTATCAGGGGTCAAGTTAGAAACATTACCCGTAAGGCTTTCTTTTTGAGCTTGTTCGTCATGGAAAACTGTTTGAGCCTGCCTCACAGATCCACCAAGAGAAACATTGGGGACTTTCTTGGCATCTTGTAACCATGGGTGATCTGCATTCAGAAGAGTAGGAAATTTTCTATCCTAATTTGCATCTTCTTTTTGAAGAAGAAATAAACCTCAACAAATATGACGAGAACCAACTCAATATCAATGGCATTTACCAAGCACTTGCTGAGCTGTAACACGCTTTTGAGGGTCTGGTTCAAGCATTTTCCTCACCAGGTCTTTTGCATTATCAGAGACTCAGCCAAGGGTCTCTAAAATTAACTGCACTGATAATTGACTTTATACCCCTGTTCGGTTTCTCAAGGTAAAGCATAATGAATCTTTATCAGAATCCAAAAATGAAACTGAGGAACTAAATACGAAATCAAGAAGATATTTGGGATCATCAAAAGAGAAACAAACCTGCCCAGAAAGGTGGCACCCCGCAAAGTAAAATGTATAAGATAACTCCCGCACTCCAGACATCAATCTCTGGACCATAATTACGTTTCAGAACCTCAGGAGCCATGTAATAAGGACTACCCACTATCTTCATTAAATCAATGACTATATAGGAAGTGGCAAATTTTGTATATAGATGAAATTTTAAAAAGAAACCTAAAGCCAAAAATGATCTTGAAAAGAATTTGAAATACAATGGTACCTTGTTTAAAGACGATTGACAACCCAAAATCAATTATCTTTATGGGGCAGTTTCCTCTGGTTTGCAAACAAAAATTCTCTGGTTTGAGATCACGATGCATCACTCCATGCTTGTAACACCTACAGCAAAGTGAAAAGATACCAGGTCATTTCACATGCAGAAGTTAAATTGTAAGTGACTATTATCAATCACTAATAGCAGAGAGAGAGAGATTTTGCAGATAGAAAACCGACATCTTTTGCACGAATTGTACATCTAGTTGAAATCAAGAATAGCCTCCTTCAGCAGCAAAAGGTCAATTAGTGGAAAAGAATATAGCATCCGACTGCAGAAAAAAAGAAGGGACAAGAGTTCTTTTTTCTTTCTTCTTTTTCTGGTGGAAGAAGAACAAAACAAAGAAAATTAAAAGTCGCAGTGAGATGCATGATTTTCTACTTTTTCACACAGAAACCAAACCATTTCTCATTTCACTGCAAGTAGGTTCTGAGTTTTCGCTATATGAAACTGAAGGAAACAGAGCCTCACCCCACCCCCATTGCTATCTAGTACACCTATTAGGCTCAATTTTTAGAACATTTCCATTTTGTAAAGGACCAAGAAAAAAAACACACAAGAAATTGTTTCATCCCTTTTCCTTCCTTTCCTGAAGCAAACAGAAGGGAAAATCAAACCATGAAGAGGTAACAAAAAATCAAAACAAACACTATTAGCATCAAATTCAGCTATCAAACATCTCTAAAAATTAAGAAATACAAGAAGCTACATGAAATATATTTCCAGTATATAGACCATAGACATCAACATTCATAACTATACTGTCTAGAAATGGTCTAATACATAAGAATATCCCATATAAGAAAGTCCAGAAGGCCAATTTTCTTTGAAAAGAAAGGGCTCTAATGCTGGTTTTTCTTGTTCTATTTTCTTCTAATATATGGGTGTATTTTTCTCTTAATTATATATATATGTGCATAGCAATTAATTAATCATAAACACATTCATATTCAATATTCCTTTTAAAAATCTCATTATAGAACACATCCATAAGCCACCATTATATAAAACTTACAAATTGATCGGAAAGAAAATTTGATATACTTCCTAGCTTAGTGTCCATTTGGATGCACTCTTATTTTTTATCTTTGGATCAGAAAAATAACGCAGAAAATTTTTAATAAACAAATATTCAATAAATTAACAATCTTGCTTGAATAGTAAGGATAGTCTAGTCCCGACCCAGGACAAGGTACTAAATTAATAACCTCAGTGAATCCATAAGATAATAATATTCTTACAAATCCTTAGAGGTCTAAAGAAATATAAATTAATAATTGATGTCCATAAAAAAATAGAAAACAAATCATAACACTGTATTGAGTAACTTTTTACTACTTCTAGTTCTTGATTCAACTCTTTACCAAGATATGCATCTAAAGTTGTTCATAGTTTCCTTGTACGTAAATTGAACTTCATCCCATCCTTAATTTTATACAATGCATACATATCTCAGTTATTTTCTTTCATGTATAAGTAAGCATAATACAGTTCTATATAAACAAATACTTTACAGTTAAAATAACAATTTATCTTAGTCCAATATTTTTATAGATTTTTACCTGCTGTTTTTAGATAGGTGTAGACCCCAAATTAGTGTTTCTATTATTTACTATATTTTATTTGTATGATAATCATTGAGAACTTTTAGCCTATTTACAAGATGACACATGGAAGCATTTTGAGGGTTTTATTTTAGGGTTAGGATGGGTATAAAAGAAAGAGGGAGGGGGGAAATCATTTTTTTGGAAGGGGGGGTGGATCTTTTGGAGGAGAGGAGACATGGAGGAGGAAGAACAAGAAATCTTCCTTCAACTTAAGGTTACGCATCGGATCATCAAACTTCACCGAATCTATCTCAAATTTGGGATATCTTGCTCTACTCAACACTAAAACTTCTCCTATGGCTTCCGATAGAACAACTATTAGATTTTCGTAGATCTGGAGATCATGTTTGGGAGATTTTAGTTGAAAGTTACCATAATTACAGATTTTGAAATCGCTTCGCTTTGAAAGTTCGCAGCCGTTCTCCTTATTCCACCGTTGATTGTTCAAATTTGATACGTTTGATGTAACACATTGATCTACAATCTAAATGGTGTAGATTGTGTTTAAATAATTCGGTTGAGAGTTATATAAGTTTGAACCAGTAGTTACAGAATTAGTTTCAATTTCAAACGATTTCAGTGTAAGATTTCAATCTTCTTATTCAACCGTTAGATCGTTCTGAATTTTGGGTATGTTTGAGACAAGACATGTATCTAGATTATGAACGGTGCAGATTGTGTTTAAATATTTTGTTTGAGATTTATACTGCTTTAGACAAGTAGCTTCAAATCGGCTCTAGTTTTTATGTTCGTAAGCTGCTCTCCTTATTCCAATTTGGACTGTTTGAAATTGATACGTTTGACGTAACATTACTGATTCTACAATCTAAATGGTGTAGATTTTGTTTAAATATTTCTTTTGAGGGTTATACTGGTTTGAACTAGTAGTTGTTAAATTAGTTTCAATTTCGAACGATTTCAGTGTAAGGTTTTGAATCTTCTTTTTCAACCATTAGATTGTTCTGAATTTTGAGTATGTTTGATATAAGACATAGATCTAGATTATGAACAGTGGAGATTGAATTTAAATATCTTGTTTGAGAGTTACACTCATTTAGAACAAGTAGTTTTTGAAATCGGTTTCCAGTTTACAAGGCTCTGCAAGTTTGGTTTCTCCTATTCCACCATTGATTGTTCTGAAATTTGGATATGTTGACTTGGTAAATTGATCTACAATCTAAATGGTGCAGATTGTGTTTAAATATTTCGTTTGAGAGTTATACTAGTTTGAACCAGTAGTTGCTGAATTAGTTTCAATTTCAAACAATTTCAGTGTAAGTTTTCAATCTTCTTATTCAACCGTTAGATCGTTCTGAATTTTGGGTATGTTTGAAATAAGACATAGATCTAGATTATGGACCGTGCAGATTGTCTTAAAATATTTTGTTTGAAAGTTATACTCGTTTAGAAGAGGCAATTTTTGAAATCTGTACAAGTTTCAACAACTACTGGTTCAAACTAGTATAACTCTCAAACGAAATATTTAACATTAATTCGCACCTGCAGATTGGGATCGAATGTTATGTCAAACATCCAAATTTTAGAACAATCCAACGGTGGAATAAGGAGAACGAAAGCTTACCCTGAACTTGCCAAAACTGAAACCGATTTCAAAAACTGCTTGTTCTAAATAAGTATAAATCTCAAAGAAAACATTTAAACACAATCTGCCCCATTCATAATCTAGATCTATGTCTTATCTCAAACATATCCAAAATTCAGAACGATCTAACGGTTGAATAAGAAGATGAAACTGGCTGCCACTTTGAATCGCGAAATTCGAAACCAATCTAGCAACTACTGGTTCAAACTAATATAACTCAAACGAAATATTTAACACAATCTACACCGCTTAGATTGTAAATCAATGTAAACACAAACATATCCAAATTTTAGAACAATCCCAGCGGAATAAGGAGAACTCATCCCAAAAGCTTACCTCAACTCTTCAAAACAGAAACCAATTTCAAAATCTGCTTGTTCTAAATGAGTATAACTCTCAACTAAAATCTTCAAACATGATCTCAAATCTACGAAAATCTAACCGTTGAAATTCTATCGGAAACCATAGTGAGGTATCTAGTGTTGAGTAGAGCAAGATATCCAAATTTGAGATCGATCGGATGAAGTTTGATGATCTTTATCGAGAATTTTAAGTTGGAAGGAAGATTTCTGTTCTTCCCCTCCCAAAAAGATCCATCCCCCTCAAAAAATGATTTCAATTCCTCCCATTTCTTTTTTTCATACTCATCCTAACCCTAAAATCAAGGCCTCAAAATGCTTCCATGTGTCATCTTGTAAATAGGCTAAAAGTTCTTAACAATTATCATACAAAAAAAAAAATAAAGTAAATAATAGAAACACTAATTTTGGATCTACAACATGCTTCTTCGGCTAAAGTTCAATAGCATAACGACACAATCAACAGCTTTAAACGGTTGTGTGAAGAGTGGTTATGCAGGATTTGACTCTACCAAGAATAAGACATGTTAACTTTTATCACTTATATTGAAAATAAAATAAAAGTTTTAAAACTATTTAAAAAAAAATAGGCTTGTATCTAAAGTCCGAATTTTTTTAAAATATTTTTACACAGAAGGTTTTGTTTTAGAAACAAAAGCACAAACTTACTGAAAGAGACGCTTGGGTTCTATAGGAAGTGTTTTTAGAAACACTTTCGAAAAGTAGTTTTTAAAAATTATTCTACAGTGTTTATAAAATAAAAATGAAATATTAGTAACATGTTTTCTAGATTTCTAAATATGTTTTGAGAATCCCATCATACCTAGCTTATATGGTAGAGTAAACATTTAAGCATAGGGAGAAAAGGATCCCGAGTTCAAATCCTATTTAAATAATATTTGCATTGACAACCTCAAACAACTGAAAATAAGTTATGGCCTGATTTTCTATTTTCAAGAATTAAAAACTGTTTTTTATTTTCTGAATTATGGTTTCAGTCCAAGCTTTGTTTCTATTCTTCAAAACTGTTTTAGAAAACATTTTTTGGAAATATAGAGAACATGGAGAACACAAAACATGGGGCCACTTTTTACCAAGCAAGTTTTTAGTATATTTTTATTTTTCAGAAAAAAAAAATGTTCTTGAAAATAGGAACCAAGTTAACCAACCATGCTGATGTGTTTTCCTTTTTTTTTTCCAGAGAACATAAAAATGTTTTTAAAAAACAGTGGTCAAAACGACCTTTAATACATGAGACCTAAACAACATCAAAAGTATTTACATGCATCAAAAGTATGTGTTTTGCTTTACTCCTGCTCCTTACATTTCAGCAACCAGAACTGAATAATAAACAACAAAGCAAACCAACTAATACATGAAATATAAATTGAGAAAAGGTGAGGAGGGGGAGGGGAGAAATTCAACCTGCACAACTTCGACAATCGTCCTGATGATCTGCGCCCGTCAGGTGTAACGGCCTCATAACAATCCTGTCGAACAATTTCCGCCTTCACAATTCTGATCACAGATATGAACGTATGTTCGTCCCCAAATGTGTGTCTTTCAAAACACAATGTTGGGGTGGTCAGCAACCGCTTCAGAATCCTGACCTCTTTCTCTCACGTCCTCGACATTCTACCGCAGTTCTAAGCTTCTTCTTCGATATCGATTTGCAGGCGTATTTGTCATTCGTGGATTTCTCAGTACAGACATGTCACCCCAAATTTCCTCCCCAGCTCCTCCGACCTCGTATTTGACAGATATTTCCACTCCCACTTGCGTCTTTCAGAACCGGACCTTGCACCGCTGATCCATGAACCGCACTTGTAATCGATTAACAGGGTTTTCTTTCTTCTTCATTGAACGAGGGATGCACAACAATTTCATGACTAATTCCTCAAATCAATCAAACAGAAAAAAAATCCGATGTTTCTGAGCAGGAACAAGAAAAGAGAATTGTGTGTTAAGGAGAAAATCTCCAAGGACCGTGGAAGATTTTGGAAAGAATAGAATTGTAAGATAAAGACAGAACAGAAGAAAAACAAACACACCGAGGATTTCTTTTTATTTTTATTTTTTATTTTTCATTTTTGTCTTTTCTTTTTCTTTGTGGTAGATTTTTCAACAGGAGCAAATGAGAAAATCTTAGGAAACCCAGATGGTGAATTTTGCCAGAAAATGGGCAAAACTGTTTAATTTTTCACGAAGACGAAACTACAATAGCCCACTGCTGATTTTTTAGTGAGGCAGACTCTTGTTGCTGGTGAACAGGTAGAACTGAGATAGGGGAAATGGAGGAGGTTAGGTAAAGGAGTGGTAAAGATAACTGATTTATTAGGTGAATCACATTATCACAATTGTAATATGTTGATCATCAACTTTCTCCGCTAGATTTCTCACTCATCAACAACAGAGAGAAACAGACACCTCCAGCTTCTTCTTTTTCTTTACAGGGTGGTAAATATGGTGCTTAAACGTTTCAGATTCCTTTTTTACTAAATTGTTTTTTATTATTTTACTATTTTGTTTTATCGTAAATTAAATTATTAATATAATATTTAATTTTGAAGCTTAATTCTGTTAGTTTCATGAATTTGCTTTACCATATTTTGAAAAGTATCAAAGAATTGTCCATTCAGTCTGGTTGCAAATGATGGGAACATGACGATCATTAATGTAAAAGTCACATATGAATTTTGGCTGAATCTTGGTAAGATGTTGACAACATTTTTATAAATCTATAGATATTGATTAACTTTTTATTTTTCAAATATTTTTATAAATTTTGACAGAATTTTATAAATATTGATAAATTTTTATAATTTGATATAGGGTTTTATAAACTTTAAATTAACTAAAACAAATTCATGATAATTGCTGATTTGTATAAGATTAGAGGTCATGATAATTTAAGATTTGTATAAGCCTAATGATTATAGAAAGATAAATTTGTCAAAATTTTATAAACCTTGTATAAGATTTGTATCTTATTAGTGATTTTATTTTTTAAACGATCATGATAATTTTAGTTCTTACAATATCATATTTTAGTAAAATGATTAAAAAATAAATAATTCATATGAATTTAGGAACAATCATTTTTTTTTTTTTCCTTTTAGTTCTTAAAATATGAAGAACTAAAAAATTATCTAATGTTAGGAATAGTATGAGTTTTACCAATAATTGATTCTTTTAGGATCTAACGCTGACATTTAAAAATACTTCTTAAAAACTACACATATAACTTTTAGGAATGATTTGTTCTTAAAATTATCTAATATGAGTTTAACTAGGAATAGAATATGAACTTTAATCATCAAAAAATTATAAAATCTTAAAATCAATATATAATACAAATAGATTTAAGGTTAAACTCTTACCTCTAAAAATCTTATTTTCTTTCACTCACTATATGAAAAAGTCATCAAATCTTTCAAAACGCAAAGAGTAATTTTAATGGGCGATATTTATACTTATATTAAAAAAATATTAAGAATTAAAAGTCAAATGTTTATCAAATTCAATGACTTTTTCAATACCGATATACTTTTAGAGAATTTATAAAAGTTGTAATTTAATACACCTTGACCTTTATAGCTTTTTTTAAGTCTTCAAAAGTCTTAATCGAATACTTAATGACTTTTATAAAGTTTTTAAAAGTCATAATCCAATACATCATAATTTTTATAGACTTTCTAATTTCATGAAAGTCATTAAAAGTCTTAATCCAATACACCCTTAAGCCTTAAAAAAGTATGAAACAATAATGAAAAAGTTAAAATTTTAAAAAGAAATTTTGTTGCTATTTATTCTTAATCTTATTGACACACAATCAAATTCGTTAAACACTAGCCGACAAGCTGCAGAACATCTAAAGTATCAGCATTCAATATAATGACTCAACACAAAACCTATACATTTGAAAATTCTATAATGACTATAATTCATAAGACCTAATGACCCTGATTAGAATTAATATTTTTATCTAATAAGATATGCTTTGAATCGCTCAAAACACTAGTACTTGCCGTAACAAATTGACAAAAGTCAACACAAACAACATACTATAATAAAACAATAAAGAAAACACGAAAAACAAAATAAAACAGAGATCTATATGAAACAACCACTCGACATAAAAAAGTGTAAAAATATGAAGGGGATGATTTTAGACCACACGGCCAAAATCACCCCTCATCGGCAGATAAATCAACCAAAATGACAACTTTAATCGTTAAACTAAAAACCATAATACTTACCTAGTTCCCATACCTACAAAGTTACTCTATAGCCGTAGACTACATTATTCAAGCTTCTAATTAAACTTTTCTACTCGCCTAATATTCAATCATCAATTAATCTCATCAATCAACTATGAATTAAACCCTAAAGCTCAATGAAGCGCAAGCTTGCCGAGGGCAACGATTTAATTCTAGGGGTTGGAAAGAGAGGTGCTAGGTTGGTAACTTCCCTTTCATAGGTGTGCGTTCCTATGATATCATTGTATTTTATTCTTCTATTAAAATGTTCAACTATATATAAAATTAATTTGAAATTATCTTATTTTTTTAAATTTTATTCACTTTTTACATATACTCATCTCACTTTTTACCGTGTGAGTCAAGTCTTTAAAAGCAAAACATTATAAATTTCAAAATTGTTTAATTATTATAGAATAAAAAATAATAAAATAAATAAATTTAAAGCAATAAATTTGTGATTTATTCACTTTCTTTTCCCTTATATTATATTTGGAATCAACATAATTTAAGAAAATAGAAATAAATAAAAGTAAAAATAGATTTAAAATCAAAATATGAAAAGAAAAAGATTTAAGATCAATAAAACAGTATTAATTTGTTATAAAATTATTTCGTTTATTTTACTGTAGAGATCATAAAATTTAAAATATATCTAAATTTTTTAAATTGATTTAGTACTTTTTGCTTTTTTATTTACAGTAAAACTAAATTTAAAAAAATATATTCTTAATATTTTTTTTCTTTTTTAACCTTATAAATATTTTTTTTTAATTCCAAACTTTATATATATATATATATATATATATTAGATTTGTCCAAGAAAAAATAATTTAAAATTTTCATCAATAACTATTCCTTCAATAATAATTATAGAAAAATGAGTTCATCATTTTTAACTCATGAAATAGAGTTTTCTAACTGTCTAAGAAAGAAGTTTAATGACAGTCAGAACTAAAACTAAAAATTTACATGAATAGTGAAATTGTTTTAATAAAACATTAGAATATTGAAATATTGAAATTATTATTTTATTAGTTGCATAATATAATTCCGCGCAATTTCTAAAATATAATTCTTACTATTGCTTTGAATTTCCTGCAACAAAATAAAATCAAACCTTTCCTTCTTTTTAGCTTACAATTATTAGTGAATTACAGCAGCAGTCTGGTAGCTAAAACTACTTGCTATTGTCTATCTATTGAGGGTTGTATCACTGTAAGAAATAGTACATTGTAGAAAATGGTGAAGAGGACGAGTGCAAGAGCTGAATATGCCAGAAACGATCCTGATAACTCCAATGTTTCTTCTCTCCTCATTTCATCCCCCTCAACATTCCGGTGTGGAGCTGCAGTAACTCATTACAAACAACAGCTAATATCGATTAGTATACGAAGAACGGAAGAAGTTTCATTCCATAGATTACAAATGTAAACGAATTCAAGATCAATGTCCATTGAAATAAGAATGGTCCTCACTTCAAAAATGCAGGATATTTTCCAGTGTGGAAATTTAATTGATGGATTCTATTGTGTTTCTACTCAGCACTTCATTGAGAATGAGACCATTACAGAAAATGACAGCCATTAAAGAAACCCTATAGCTCAAACAAACCCTATATATATGTGTGTATGATTATCATGTTCTCTTTATGCACGTTTATTAACTTAACCACAAGAAAAAAACCGTTGTGGCATGTATAATCTTATGCAATCAATCTTGAATAATGAATAACTAAACTGAAAGAGTGCCTACACACCCAACAAAGCACAAATTGATCATCATAAAACTGCTACCAAAATTTCTTGTTGGCAGAGGTATATATATATATATATATATGTGGATTGGTTCTCGGTCCAAATAAGAACTCTTACTCCTGTTTGTCATGAGGAAGCTTGAAACTTTGATAGAATTCATCATATTCTTTTACATTATTTGTTTTTTCTTTTCTTTTAAGCCATTTCCAAATCAGGCAGAGGAAAAGGAAATAGGTGGAGCACAATGATTTACGTGATTTGGGTTATCCTATCCTATGGCACAATGCTGGGATCCCAGATACTTTGTGTATACTGTACACCAGAATATGTTTGAAGGAGTTATTCATTTAGTGAATGCTGAAGTTTCAAAACAATCACAGTGTTGCTGAGTTTCTACATTATCGAAATCTTGTGTAAGAATCACCTAAATCTTTTTAACCCTTCTGGTGTTAAACCAGTGATAAGAATTGTGAACCCAAAAGGCAAACACGATATTCTCTATATTTATGAATTATGAGGAGACAGCAAGCAGCTGCACGACACTAAATCCGCATCCATCCCAAATGGGACTTCTTCTTGAAGACAAAAGGTAACCAATATCCTGCTGCTTATACATGATTCCTAACATGGGTTATCTTTCAAACTTCGACAGAAGTGATTTTTAGTAGTCTGGGCAACCTGTTTGTTTGTATAGCTTCAAAGTTCCTTACCAAAGCTCACTGCTTTCTTAAACAAGGGATGGACAGTTCATTGTGCCTTCATCTGCGGGCACCTCTCTCAAAATCAACATATAGGAGAATTCCTCTCCCTCTACATTCACACCTCGAGATGCCAAAGAAGCCCGAACTGGGTCGATGAACCAAACTCTAGAACCAGTCCAAAAGTATTAGCTGTCAAGAATATTTGCCCATATATATATATATATATATATATTTGAGAGTTCTAAATTTAGATTATTTGAAACTGATCCTTGCTTTTCCTTCTCAGATAACATCAAAAATCGACTCCAACAGCTGCATAAGTTTGTGTCAAGAAATAGGAATATTCATGCATACTTGTTTTTAGCACAATCCATATCCATTATACGAAAAACATAATCAAATTCTCTTCTATCCCATCTGTCGGGTTCTGCCACTGAAGATTGGTAATGATACTGGTTGAGCTGCACCACAGAACGCATACATCAATGCAGCAAGCCACGCCCATCGATCCCGAAAGCGAGCCAAAACCTCTTTCTTCTTGAGAATCCGTAGAAATATGAATTGAAATGGCACTGAAATGCTCGGAACTGGTAACTACATTCTTCAACTACAAAGTTGAAAAACAGAGCACCCAAAATGGTTGCTTTGACACCCCAAATCCATGATAGCCCTAGATAATCAAAATTGAATATATTGGCTCTAGTCACCCTAAATTCCAACAATGAACCTAGTCAAAGGAACATTGTCATTGTCTACAGCTCAGAACTTGGAAGATGGTCACATTTTTGGTTCATCTACTAGTAATAACTTAGCCTGACTTCAAACAAAAGTTTGAAATTGCGCAATTGGGAATGTTTACATTGAATAATTAAATTGTTGCAAAACTATATCCATGGATATACCAATTTGGACAATTCCTTTCCTTCATTAAACCTCAAAGAAAGTTGCTGGAAAATTAGAAAATCAAACCCATAGCAAGCAGTCTCCAATCCATGGCAATTCGGATTCCACCAAACACAAACCCACATACTTCAAAGCAAAACAAAAAATGGGATTCGTCAAACAGATAATATAAATCCAACCCACAATTCGACATACAACCAACAACATAAAAATCGAATCGCACCCGCTGAAACCCTTAAAGAACTTCAAAATTTCAAGTGTAAATAGTAAATACAGAGAGTGAAAGTACCAGTTTTCCTGGGAGAAGTAACTTGTTTCTGGGAAAGAGACTGAAGCTGCTGATCGAGCTTCTGTAGCGCTTCACGGGCCTTATCTGGGCCGTAACCTCGAACTGTTGTGAATCTTTATCAACTGCATGAACAGTGAAACAGAGCTTGAGATGATTCTCCTCCTCCTTCCTCCTCCAAATTGATTATTACCGATACAGTGTGATAGAAACTGAGAAATGGGTGGTGGGAGGTGAGAGAGGGCGGTGGAGGTGGTGGTATGGAGAGAGATTGCAGAAGCAGCATTTGAACGGTGGTTGCACCACAGCCATACTTACCTCGTCTGTCTATCTTCAATTAGAGAGAACGGATGTCCTCCTGAAACGACGTCGTTTAAGTTTCTCCGTTTTGGCAACGCGCAAGGCGACCCCAAGGGCCCAAACCCCATTTAAAAATATTAAACGGCGGATAGGTATGGAAAATTCTCCCACCCACCTATTTAGTTTTTATTTATTTTTCAATATTTTGTTTTCTATTTTTTATTTTTAAATTAATATATCCCATAAAAATAAAATATTAAAACATGAAGAGGGAAGGGATAGGGGGTTCCAAACTTCTTCAGATTTTGATTTACTATATTAAGGGTAATTTTAAATGAATAATTTCTAAAAATATTAAAATTTTTATAAACTATTTTATTAAAAATATTTTAATTATTATATTTAAAATAATTATAAAATTATTTTTTAAATAAACAAGACATAGCTTATCTAAACATTACTCAAACCCATTTTCAAATTCTGAAAAAAATTCTTAAAACCTAATAAAAACTGATTATATTATAACTGTTACCCATCCTATTAGGATCAAGGTGGGACGGACCGAAAACCCTAAAATACTCCAATCTTATTGTCATCCTGACTCAGTGAAACCTTTAACAAATTGGTTGGGCAAAGAGTTTGAGTCATAAGCGCAAACCCAATTTTGGTTCTAAACTGGGCTTTTTGACGAATCCAAAATGAACAACAATGAAAAGTAATGAAATTTAAATTAGGTTATGAGTAATTTGGGTGAGCTGATACTTTCATAAAGTCTTAAGTAATATTTGCGAATATAATTTTTTTCGGAAATTAATATTAAATAAGATTTAATAATATTAAATACAAGCTTATTTATTTTTTTAACATTTTGACGTGATAATGAAGAGGATGATAATCTTACTGATTATTACAGTTCCCGTCCCGCCTCGCCCTTAATAGATCTAGCTGTTTAACTTCCAGAATCGAAGTTTTTAACATGTCGGACATTGTTATTCCGCCGCCTTGATTATATTTCTTAAAATATTTTATTTTATATTTTAATATAAATAATTACATATATTAGAATATTTTTAATAAATAATTTATAAAAATTATAATATTTTTTATTTTTTATAAATATATTAATTTTAATATAATAAAAAATAAAAATAAAACAAAATCAAATATAAACTGGCCACCTTGTTTAATCTTTTAAACACGATAAATTCGAATCGAAAAAATAAACGAGTCTGCATCGACAGCCCACCCCATCCCAAACATCCCCACACATCCCTGCACCGATGCCGTTAACCCTTCTCACTGGGAAAGACAATTATTAAGTTTTTTTTTTTCAGAAACGACTTTTTCTCTCGAATAAAAATCAAATATTTTCACTTTTCTATTCAAAACTTTTTTTTAAAAAATTTCAACAATAACAAGTGAAAAATTAAAAAACAACAAATAACGCCAAAGCCTATTTAAATTTTCAATAAAAAGTCAAAACCAAACACGCCTCTATAATTTGATAGCCGATTTAAGCTAAACACTCCAAAAACTATAAATCAAACATTTTTCTGTAATATTCTTATTAAAATATCAAAATTTCTTACTTATCCTTCTCTATATTTATAAAAGATAGTTCACTGTCTTAAAGAATAGAAAATAATATTTTAATTATTCTAAATAGTTAATAACTCATTACTTTTTTTTTTAAATGAAAATAATATTATCGATTTCAACTTCGTAATAAATCAATAAATCTAAGATACAAATAGCTAAAACTATATATGATTTAAACAATATCCGCAAGCATCGCATAATAAATCTAAGAGATAAAACTTAATAAAATTTTACAAATGAGTTATTATAACATTACAACTCTAATTTTCAAAGTTACCGATTATCAGTAATTACATTTTCGATCGGAAGAACATGTTGGTTTGCTCAAATCTAACTTTCACAAATATAAAACGTTAAGAACAAGAAGACAAACAAAGACCACAAAGAATAAACGACGATAAACCAAACATTGATAAACAATGCTACACCAAACGCTTGAGAACTTACGACAACACAAAAACAAAAACATAAATTCGCCAAGAATCACGATAAGCAAAGAAACGAAAGTAAAATATTCATTGAACCATTTGTAAGTATAGAAAGAGGCTACAAAAAGAAAATATAATTATCACTGTATTTTCAAAAAAGAATAAAGATTTATGAATTTCAAATTAACTGACTCTCATTATTTTATTAAACTATAAATATAAATTTTGTAGAAGTTAACTTCTATCACTGCTTTATTTTAAAAATCCTTATCATGATCATTTTTATTTAAAATTTGAATTCTAAGAAATATTAAAAATTAAGAAATATTTTTAGGCTTTATTACAATAATAAAATTTATGAATTTAATTATTTTTTAAAGAGAATAATTTTATTATTGGTTCAAATCCAGAAATATATTCAATAGAAACATATAATCAAATTCACTAAACTTAGAATAGGATGAAGATCCAAAGTTAATAAGATAACGAATCTACTTAAGTTCTCTTACATATTTGATAATTATATAATTACTGCAATACATGACTCCAAGCACATGCAACATAATACCTAATTATGATTTATTTAGTCGCTTTTCCTAATCGACCTACTGACGTTAATCACCTACTCATAAGAAAGCTGACGCAACAAATGCACAATTAAAATCAAACTATCGATACATTTGACACAAACCACACGCTACACAAGACGATTTACTAAAACAATTTTAAAACAAATTAAAAATTCAGATGTTTATGGAAGAACCATTTGATCAAGAAATAAATGAAATAGACGTAGATGGTGATTTCATAAGAATTTGTCAAAAAAATAATAAATAAAGAATTATCCATCATTCCTAAGGAAATCACAGAAAGAATAAAATGAGAAAAGGCGTAGATGATTAGGTTTGTTAATTTTATTATTAATTAAAATCTTAATGCAAGGATTTTTATTTTAAAATAAATAGATTTTTTAACTATTTTATACGGATGTGTATGAAATAAAATAAATATTATTTAATAAATTTGATATTCATGTAAATATGTCTAAATATTTATTCGTGTAATAAATATTATTTACTATTTCATTTGCAATGATATAAACTAAATCAATTACTTAAAATTCTTTTTTAAAAAAAATCAATCATTAGAAATAAAACTTTTAGAACCTAAGGTAACATTTGTTTTTTTTTTCTAAATTTTTTGTCATTTTCTTATATATATGTGCATTATTTTTATATCACTTTATCATGTCTATATAGGTAAATTAACTTTGGATCGCCTACTTCTAATCACTGCTATATCTAACACACTTATAATCGCCTACGTTTCTAAAATGAGTAAGGCCCATTAAACTAACCTGTCATTAAAATAAGCTTCCATCATCTAAGTTTGGTGTTATTTATATAAACTAAATTTAACCATCAATATGATTAACCAAATATTCGACAACCATTTTTTGGTTAACTATATCTCGCTTTGCTAACCAAAATCAAAAATAAATTTGCAATTCCATAATTATATATTAAAGTTTAAATTACAATAATTACAATAATTACAAAAAAATGTAAAGAAAAAATGAATAAATTAGATCAATTCATTTGGTAATCCCATGACAATTGGTGCATATATAATATATCCAAATAATATATGAAGTGCATGGAATTAGCAAAACTAATTCTGAAACGAGGTATCACAAAATATTTAAGAATAGAATTATATGTCCTTGTCCAAAAAAAATTTATACATTCCAAAAGTATGTTGATGTTAGCAAAAAATTAAAATACAATAGAAGTGCTTTACTTGAAAAAATAGAAACCGTTTTTTCATTCTTCCATTGATTCAAATACATTCACGAACGTAAACACCTTCTCTTATACATATCAGAAAGACTAGTAATCATGAAGAGAGTTATCATCATCGTCATATAACACAATCACGTCCTCGATTTCCAATTCAAGTTGCTTTATAAATTCACTTTTTTCCTTTACATTTATTGATGTCAAGTATATGAAATTTATTTTCATAATATATATATATACACACAATATCAGGATATATAATTTTAAGATCACATAAGATTTTTCTTTCTAAGCTATTAACCTAAACTACTGCTTGCATTTTGTAAACTAAACCTAAACTAAGATTTGTATAAAATAGAAAACTAAAACTGGAACAAATTGGTTAGGTTAACCTATTTTTCGCCTTGGTTTAATCGCCTGATTTTTGTGTTTTTGCTCACCCTTATAAGCAACTATTATCACTCACTACCATTAGTAATAGCTTTTATCGCCATCGTTCATCAGCCTTAACTCAACCAAAGAGGCCCTAAATTTTTGGGACATTATATCATATTCATATCTCTACATCTTAGTAATTATCATTATGGTAGTGAAGTTGCAAAATTTTTATTCTTGCAAGGAATGAAACATGTGGACCATGTTCTTAAGTTCATTAGGATGTCAAAACTATCACTTATAAGTGTAATTATTGTTAATTTAAATCATTTATAAGTAATTACGGAAAGCTGTTATGCTCAATGTAAGTATTTGATCAAAATACTCTGATTCAGACTCTTTGACTTTGATATATTTGAACTCCTATCATTATTAATATTCTTAATGATGGGTATGAAGATATTTCTACTGATTTATAAGAGGGGAGAAAAGAACAAAAATAATCCCTCTAGTTATAGATGTAATCTGGTTCTTCTTGTCAATCAATCATCAATCACATTATTTGAGTTTTCATTAATTAATACAGTAATAGTTGAAACAAAGATTTGTAAATTTTAAAGCAATCCAATTTATTTTCTATCCGAAGTTAATGCATGAAAAAATGAATTATAAATATTTTATCAAAAGAAAACTTAACTTTAGAGAAAAAACTTTAAAGTGATCAAAAAGAATATTTTTAGTGATCAAAACTTTAAACTTTCAATATCAACTTGCATGCTTAGAGTGCACCTTGTTCTTCATCTTAGCTTTGAGTTTATTTTATTCATTTTATTGTCATAGTATATTTATAGATAAAAGAGAAAATTTTAAGTGGAGATAACTTTAAAGATGATATAAAAGTCCATGGATCCCATTGATCAGTAAGAATATTTTTAGTTATAATCTCACACTTTATATTTATAAACAGAAAGAACATATACATTTTTCTAAAATATTCTTATTAAAATATCAAAATTCTTTTACTTATCCTTCTCTATATTTACGTTAAAGATAGTTCATTGTCTTAAAAAAATCAAGAAATTTTAATTATTCTAAATAGTTAATAACTAATTACTTCTTTTTTTTAAAGGAAAAATAATATTATCGATTCAAACTTGCCTAAGATACAACAATTTAAAATAATATATGACGAAACAATATCTAAGTTTATCAAGATAATAACCCATGTTCCTACAATTTTATAAAATAAATGATAATATCTACAACTCCAATTTTCAACATACTGACGATCAGCACATATCTTCGACCCGAATAAATACGATAATTGCCTAAATTGTCCCACAAAGATAAACGCCCAACAAGACGATAAACAAAGACTCACCGCGATAAACGATGATTAAAAACCACGATAAACCAAACGTCGATAAAACAACGACAACAAAAAAAACAAAATATAACCTAAATTTTAAATCATTTTATTGCCATCAAAATGAGTTAAAAATATCCAAACGAAATGATTTCATTTCAAGAATTCACTAAAAATCACACCTTATCGTTTGAGCAAAATAAGTTACAAAAGAAAAAGATAATGTAACAATCACTTAGTGCCAAATAGACTTAGAATTCAGCCCTATCTCGACTCTCATTACTTATTAAACTATAAATGGGGAATTTTGAATGATCTTTCACCATTTTATTTAACAAAACTTTATCATGACTCATTTTTATTTAAAATTTGAATTTAAGAAATATTAAAAAATTAAGAAATATTTTAGGTTTTATTACAATAATTAAAATTTGTTAATTTTATTATTTTTTTTAAAGATAATAATTTTATTGGATGAACTATAAATATATTGGAATAGAAACACATAATCAAATTGCTTAAAAACTATAGAGGATGTCGTGAGTATCCAAAGCAATAGTACAATGAATCTATGAAAAGCTCATATAGCTTCATAATTATATAACGACTTATAATACATATGTGTAACAATTCTCAGAATTTATATAGTATACTTAAAGTAAAATAATAATGAGCGCACTTGTATATGATAAGTTGTATAAAATAATAAATTTCTGACAGAATTATAGGTATAAGTTAGGAAAATAATAATGATAATTCAATTAGTAATTAATTAATTAATTTAATGAAAGAGTGGTAAAGGTACTTCCTAATAGATACCTTAGGTATAAATCGAATAAGAAAAGAAAACTTTATATTCATCTTGAATTTCTTTCGCCGGTAATCTGCATGACGCATTTACTTTCTTGATCTACTTCAAGAACAAATTTCTATGAAGATTTTCCTATTTTATTTTCTCGATTTTTGATGTATTATTTAATTTTTCTTTCAATTTGGTATCAATCCTAGCAAGTAGATTTGGGACACTTTCGTTTTAAATAAAATAAAATAAGGATTATGTCATACTAAATTACTTTGAGTATGAGAATGAAAAGATTTGGCTGATAATTTTGAAAGAAAATAATAATAAAACAAATAAGATAAATTTGAAAATGTTGAATTTTGTATAAACATATGTATTTGATAAATATTTAAAGATATATGTATTTTAACAAGTAAATATTTTATTAAGGATTGAGAATTTATTAGATAAGGAATATGATTAGAATAATTATTTAACAATTATAGGAAATAAGATCCGTTATCAATACTTTACAATAAGTATGATAATTGTTAAGTAAAATGGTTAGATGAGTATTGTGTAATAATATAATTTGTAAAATATTATAATTATTATTTATTTATAGTAAAAGATTTAGTTCTCGATTAAGAGCATAAAAATAAATAAATTATTAAAATAAGATTCAAAAGGAGTATGAGTTT
>JAEQBH010008179.1:0-110742 GCA_016808115.1 Tetrastigma voinierianum
TGTCGTGAATGGGAGCATTTCTAGAAAGGACGAACCGCCCATGCATACAATTCTGGAAGTAGAACTGTTTGATTTATGGGGGATGGATTTCATGGGTCCATTTCCCCCATCTTATAATAACCTGTACATCTTGCTGGCAGTAGATTATGTCTCTAAGTGGGTTGAAGCAATACCGACCCATACTAATGATGCCAGGGTAGTGGCCCAGTTTCTTCGTAGTCATATATTCTCGCGGTTTGGCACTCCCCGAGCACTGATTATAGATAACAATACCCATTTTTTCAATAAGATGATCGACAAAGTTTTGCACAAGTATGGAGTGCGACATCGCATCCTCGCCTACTGTTGTGAAAAATGGAAATGACGGAGGTATCAGATCGAAATCAAGTCCATTCTAGAGAAAACGATTCTTGACTCGAAAATTTGGGCGAAAAATTTGAAGATCCTCTAGGCATACGAACGACATTTTAAGACACCTTTGGGTATGTAAGCCATTCGAATCGATCTATGGAAGAATGTTTTTCTTTGGTGGAATTAAAGCATCGAACTCTTGGGCGGCTTCAGGTGAACATGGGCAGTACATTAGCCGAGAGAGAAGCGAGGATGTTACGACTCGAGTGTTTGGATGAATTTTGAAACAAAGCCTTTGAGAATGCTCGCATATATAAAGAAAAGACAAAGGCCTGGCACGATAAACATATTGCCAGGAAAGAATTCGAGGCGAACGCGGTCCACTTTTTTTAATTCGGAGCTCAAAGCGTTTCTGGGAATTAAAATCAGATAATTGGGACCTTTCACAGTGACCAAAGTTTTTCCACATGGAGGGGCTGAAGTTACGCATCCAGAGAAAGGAATGTTCAAAGTTAACACACAACGGTTGAAGCCGTATTTTGGAGGCGAGTTCCATACGAATAAGCAGACCATTCCACTGAGCACACTAGAAGAAGTGCAGTGAGCAGTCATATGAGTCCGGGTTCCCGGGCACATTGAGATTCAGGGCCGTCGAGCCAACGACATTAAACAAAGCGCTTCTTGGGAGGCAACCCAAGCTTTTCTTGACCTTTTTCTTTCTATGGTTTAATTTTTCTTGTTTGTTTTAAGTTTGGTTTGGTTTTCTATTTCTGTCCGTAATCGGGATTTTCTTTTGGCTGTCTATTTTCAGGGCCCGCGATCGACAATAATGTGGAGGATCGACTTGAGAAATTAACTTCAAAAGTTAGAGGGAGTCACCAAGTGCACTAGGGGGGTTTTCTCTTACTTTGGACCATTGTTGAAAATTTTGCATTTTGGGCCTTCTCTGTAAAGTCTCGGCGTTAGGCTCTCAGCGTCGCGGCGATCTCCTGCGTCGTGACATCGGTTGCCCTTCTGCGGGCATTATAGCGTTGGATTTCACCCTCTCTAGAACGTCGCGATGTTGGCTGCTCCTCTCTCTGCAACTTCGTGATGTTGAACCCGAACGTCTCGACGTTGCCCCTTTTTATCACCTAGAAGCCTCTCATGTTTGCCCTACCCTCCTGCTCGCCTACCTGAGCCCTAGGAATCCTGCTGACCAGGAGCCCGGCTACTTCGACCTCCGATCA
This sequence comes from Tetrastigma voinierianum, assembly GCA_016808115.1. Lineage (NCBI taxonomy): Eukaryota > Viridiplantae > Streptophyta > Magnoliopsida > Vitales > Vitaceae > Tetrastigma > Tetrastigma voinierianum. The sequence continues at coordinate 1,581 of JAEQBH010008179.1, forward strand.
CCTCGCCACCTCTGCCACCATCAATCTTCCCCCACCCACGGTAGTCCTCCGTCCTTGTCTCGCACATCCACCACCACGCAGTAGAGCCCTCACCTCTGCCGCTGTCGGCTCCCTGTGAGTTCGACATCCTTGTGGCTTGTCCCCGTCTGGTTCTCACTATTAGGTATAGCTCGAGCCGGCGAAGTCTTTAGATAGCCCTAGGGGTTATGTCCACCTCCCTGTCGCCACTCCGGTCTTAGTTCCCATAGTGCACCCTAGGTGCTCGACCTATTGTCTAGGCCACTGATGCGGCCACCTTGAACCATTAGGCCCCCGGTGTACCCCTAGGAGTTTAGAATTTGTCTAGACCGCCCTTTTTGTTGATGTGAATTAGCGGCAAAAATTGACCTTCGCCGGGGTCGGGCCGGTGAGGACCGGGCCACAGATTTGGCGTCACGAGGTTTGTCAAAGAGGGTGCCGTCGATTGGTTATGCACCATATGTAAGAATCAGTCCTTTATCAAGGAAAAGGGCTTCCACCACCCCGACGACTTCTTTCGCAAGACCATTGTAACTAAGGGATGGTGGGCGCTATGTCAACCACCTCGTCTAGGCTGATGTGGCGTGGTACGAAATTCTACACAGCCTCGCCTCCCACGTCGTCAAAGGTCGGATTGCATGTGGTGTGTTGACGGTGGGCTTCAAGCGCAGTCCTATCCAGCCAATTTTATAATCTTGATCTAGTTCCCCCGGAGCCTTTTGATCGGCTCTATGAGCGGCCCGATTACCCCGAGGTCATTCGGGTCTTGACCAACGGGCGGGGGGAGTGGAAGCTCAATAATGAAGGGCACGTCGTGCACTTCAAGACCAAGCATTTGGCCTATATCCCCAAAGTCTAGCATCACTTCATCACGTCGCGTCTCATTTCGACGACGAACGTGTGTGAAGTGACCTCCAAGCGTGCCCTGCTCAATTACGCCATCATCCAGGACATACCCTTTGATGTTGGGCAGGTTATCGAGGATGCCATCCTCCATAGCAGGGATGCGAAAATGAACCCAGGACTTGCTTTCTCATATCGGCCTATGCAAGCGCGGGGAGTGCCGCCAGAGGATAATGAGTAGGTACCCCCATTAAGGCTATATCGGTCAAGCGTGAAAAACTGGGTGTACCACGACACGAGGGCGTATGGCCGGGCCATGAGCCACCGGACAAGGGAGGAGGGAGCTCCGCAGTATCGGGCTCGTTTTGGACTCGAGGGTGGCCTTCGGGCAATCCTCTACTCATCCACCATCCCTGCCGGTGACCTCGAGGCGATACATCTAGTCAGCTTTGATCTAAAGGACACGGGTGCTCGCTCTCTGGCCGCTTTGATGCGCCTTTGGGACCAGAGACATAGGAGCACAGTCCTCATCACCCGAGGACATGGAGGCCCTTGGCGTTGACATGCGTCTGATCCTGACGGCCAGGCCACTATTCTCCAACAACGTTAGTCCCTCCGGGCTGGCTAGTCGGCTTCTGCGCCTCCACCAACCCGCCGCCGCCACCACCGCGTGTGCCCAATCACGGGAAGTTTCCTTCACCTCTCTGTTCTTTTATAGCCCGATTAGAGTTGGATGCTTACAATTTGGGGGGGTGGGGGTGGTGATCAGATTTTTGTTCGATTTGCATGTTTTGTGATGGGTTATTGTTATTTTCGTATTCCTGCTTTAGTTTGTTTTAGTTTATGTTTGTTTATTTTAGTATGTCGAGTCTTGTGTTGCGTTTATGTTTTTGTTTTTGGTAGGCTATTATCTTTTCTTGTTGTTTTGTTGTTTCCAGTCATGGGGAGTCCCTAGTATTATGATATGTTTATGTTTAGAGTGTTTAGATAGTGTGTGCGTGATGCCATGTTTGAGAGTCGAGGAGCACTTTTGACCGAGTCCACTATCATCATGGACAAGCGAGCCTGGAAACTCAGAAAAGTTAAATGGGGTGTTGGATGCTCAGGAATTAGGTTGAATAGGTAGGGAGGCATAGTGAATCGCCTCCGGGATACTCAAGACACTACTTCCCAACGAGCCTATCACACTCACACACGGATGACCTCTAGGGTATGCCTAGGCAGAGGCAGGCCTACTCGAGGTTCAAGCAAACCACAGGAGTCTCCTAAACACACCAAGAAGTGGGACACCATAAATAAAGGATTGCCTTGAGCCCGAATGAAAAAAAAGGAAAAAGAAAGAAAAAGAAAGAAAAAATAGGAATAGAATAAGTAGGATCTTCCAATCGGAATCCGAGCCTTGATCAGGGCCTTTCAAAGTGATGCCACTGAGCGGTGTGAGGAGTCATTGACTTCACTGCCCGTTATAGGGGACAAAAGATGGAAATTTCCCACAACTTAGGGCCCTTAGGTTTAGTTGAGTGTTCGAGTGGCGATTCGAGGCAGATGCCGGTGCCATAACATTTGGTGGGGGAGTCACCAACTAATCCCCGCTACATGGACACTTAGCATAAACCTACGGGCACTAGTTTTTTTTTTCTGTTATGCGTAGGGTTGTTAGTGACTACAAACGGTGCGTTCTATCCTTCCGTAGTTAGATTCTCCCACAAGGTGAGTTGAACTCAAGTCTGGGGGCGTCAGAACCAAGGTATACGCTAGAAGTCATTCATTCAATGCACATAGGGTCCTTGGGAAAGGCTAGTGAATACCTCGGGGTTAGCGTGTATCAACTGCAGGGTTCAACCAAATTCTTTCGAAAGTCGAACACCCTTGCGAATCCTCTGAAGTTCAAGCAAAAAGGCAAGAGTGTGAGTCGGTCCATTTTGATCCTCTGTCTATCAACATGTGCATCACGATTCTAGTTTTAGGTTATAGTATGTAGGTTGTGTGTCCGGTTTCGAGTCAGTTCTTGCTTGGGGACAAGTAAGAAGCTAAGTTTGCGGGTGTGATGAGTGCCTAAAACAATCATGCCATACCCGCGTCTGTCTTATTGTTTTAGCTTTATTTTAAAGTTAATTATGTATTTCTATAGCCCGATATCTGATTTTTGTATTTTTTGTGAACTGAAAGTGGAATGGCGGTTTTAGAAACATTTGGAGGCGAAGGGTAGAAGTGCATAAAAATTTGGATGGGCGTCGCGTCCCAACGTCGTGACGTTGGGTCAACAAGAATAGATGTAAACAAGCGGCAACGTTGCGACGTCTCAACGTCGCGACGTTGCAATGTCGCGACTTCAGCGCAATTTTTGTCTATCCATCATTAAAAGCAAAAATGGGACCATAAATCAGGGTATCGAAGATCGTACGAACGAAGGCATTGAAAGCAGAGCAGTAGTGACCTAAATCCGCGGAGAAGAGACCTACTTTTGTATTTTCTTATTTTCTGATAAAACTACTGATGTTTTATAGATTGAATATTTCTGTACTTACGTTCAGTATGTTCTAGATTCTTATCTAGGGTGTTGTTGAACCCTGTCACGATTGCATGGATTAGAGATTCAGATTTTATATTATTCAATTGTTTATGACTTGTTGGTATACGCTCTTATGTCACCTTGATTTATTTACATGATGTCACGGCCAACATTGGCATGAGTGTCTTTGGATATCAAGAGATTCGAGAGATGAGATTCAGGGGATCGAATAAGGTAGACCATCGGTCAATTCGGTAAATAGAGATATTCCGATTACGAGGGTGGCGATTAAGGTTAGAACATTTAAGAGTTTCGGAGTATCGAGTTAGGGTAGAGATACACTCAACCCTACTAGCGAGATAAGCAGATACACCTTGAGAGAGGGTAGCTCGTAGGCACGATCACCCCGTCATCAATAAGTCGTGAATAAATTGAATAGTAATTTCTCTAGGAAATAATCCATCAAAAGTGGCAAGGGGAGACATAGCCCTAGTCTCCACAACATAGTAATTCACTAAGAATCGATTAGTTTAGTTTAAGTTCAGGCATTAGTTAACTTGTCATTCAAAAACACATCGGATAATGATATTCAAGGCTAAACTCACGCCAATCGTACCTTCTCACCGCCAGGATGATATCTGCATTACCTTAGTTACATTATAGTACTTGATTCGGCAGCGTGCACTTAACGCACGCGGCGATACGTACACGTCGCACTCACGTTGTATCAATAGATAAATTACCAGATTAAAGTCATGTTGAATATGCGGGATCGGTATGAGATAAAATGAATGGCCAAAAATAGATAAATGGGATCTGCGAATGAACCACAGCGGGGATATATATCGTGCATATCACACAGACTGTGTATCAATATCACGCTGACCCAATGATCCGACGCGACGACGCATTGAAGAAATGTCCCATGGCGAGATGCACCAATCGGCATCCTCATGATGGCGTATAGCATTTAAGTGATACCACGTAATAAGGTGCACCATGGCATCGATCATGATGGGAGACTGAATTGTTAAATGTGTAAGCACATTACCGAATGATAATAAAGGCGGGATTCATTAAACGGAATCCGTCATAAATGTGAATTGAATAGCCAACATTGACGAGTGTAAATGGGATTTTTATGGATATGCTTAAATCTCATAAATTGAATTGTGAAATGAATTGTTGCATAGAAAATGCATGTTATGATATAGTAAATGATTTGGAAATTGAAAGCATGCGAAAATGAATAGCATGAGTATATGTTGATATAATAGGCATGGTTTAATGTTAAATGCATCTTTGAGTTACATTGAATATTGGAATATAACTGTATAGAACCACTAAGCATGAAATGCTTAGCGTATAGTTTTATCTATCTTGCGGGTTTAGTGGAACGAGGAAAGAAGGCGAGATCGTGAAGCCTTGGAGTCATAAAGCAGTTACGACATATAAGTGTATACCCCGCCATATGCATATCATTTCCTTTTTTAACATGGGATATTTTATGAACAAAGAGTCGAACTCTAAAGAAACGTTTTGTTTGTATATCATTTTGAAAGGGCATAGGATGACTTCACTATAATTGTATTTTATGAAATGTAAATGTTTGTGGGCTACCATTTGAAAATGCTTCCTTTTAAATCGAAAACCTAAAGAAATAACTTGAAAATGTTTTGATAAGATAATTGAAAACATCGGAGTAAATCGGGCTCCGGTTCGGATCCGCCAATTGGGTCGAGCCGGGAATTCGGATCGCGACACTTTTGAAAAATAAAATATAATAAAATGTAAAATAAAAAGAATTAAACGGGCGTCGGGAGTTTCGAGTTGGACTATGTCCAGGTGGGCGGGCTCGAGAGTCGCTACGATCAAACACCAAATGCAATGTCGATTTACCCAACCATGCACTCACATTCATGAAATGCGATGTTTCCCGTGCATATGCAATACCAAATGCCACTACATGTTATCTCATGTTATGTATAATTAACAATCACAGCGAGAACAATTTATAACCCATATTTTTATGCAAGTACCATGGATAATTATATCGAAACATATAATTTACATCCATTCATGCTAATATATATAACACGATACATCGACATATTTACGGCTCATTCGACATATTTATTAAAATTTCCAACAATAACATACAAAAATAGTCCACACAAACTAGCCATTCCCGGCCATACCCGGCCTTGGAAATAATCTGGACTCAGTCCAGAAATTTCAGCTTTTGTTTTATTTATTTATTTATTTATTTTAACAAATTTCAAGAATGTCATTACAAGCTATAAATTCAGCCATGAAGCAGTCCTCAAACTCGGCCTGAAAACTATCTCGAAAAACAGTCCCAAAGTCCGAAAACTCAGTCTCATTATTGGGGCTTAACCACACGGCCATTTACGACCCTTAGATTAAGAGGAACCAATGTAGGAGAAAACCTTACCTCTTTTGTTTTTGGCACCTACTCGTAGCTCTCGTCGGGTAGACTAACTTTAATTCTCGAACTAACAACTTTTGATCGTCAGAACACCGAGAATCGGAGCCCTTTTCCTTTCTTTCCCCTTTCTCCTCCACACAAGGATTTTTCCTCCTCCCTTTTGTTTTCCTCTCCTCTCTTTCCTTTCTTTTTCTCCTTTTCTTTTTTTTTTCTCCTTTCTTTTATTTTCCTTTCCTCCCTCCACCGAATTCCTTATTCTCTCATAAGCTATTTGATCCCAAAAAAAGGAAACTTCCTCGCACTTTCCTCACATTTTTACTCCATTTTCCTTGTGCCATGTGTCACATGGACACATGCACTAGGTGGCAAATTCCACACCACATGGCTCTCATACCATGTGCCCTCCTCTAAGATTTCCATGTGGCATCCACATGGTCGTACCATCATGGCTTCCTCATGTGTCATCAGGCACCCTGCCTTGAAATACGTGAAATTCATTTGTCTAGAAATGCACGAAATTCGGTGGGTAGCTAGATTCGCAAAATGATTTAACGATTGAAGTTTGTTTAGGTCATTCGAGGATCTAGAAAATTTCAGGTTTCAACCTATATGCTAAAACCGGGAAAATTTGAATTTTACGAAAAGAGTAAATGGTATTTCGTAAAACCAGAAATTTTTTCTAGATCTCGGATAAAACGGACTTCAGATTGGGGTGTCATAAAATCTAGCTACCACGTTGAATTTCGTCGAATTTCCAAGCAATTGGAATTTCATGTTTTTCGAGGGACCGGGTGTCGGGTGCCGTAAAACGGCTTGTGAAAGACATGTGATGTGACAAAAGTCACCTAATACATGTACCCATGTGACACTTGTTGCATGATTAGTGAGAGGATGAAATGAATGGCTTAGATTAAGCCATGTGTCAAAAATCAAGACAAAAGGACAAGATGGGAATTATTGAAATGTTAAATGAGTATAAGACAAAAGAGCAAATAGGCACTGTACCGAATTGAAGAACACGTCGGCGGTGAGGGCGAGTGGTGGGTTTCGGTTTTAGAGAGAGAGGAGACTTCTACAGATTTCAGGCATTCGGACCGTCGGTTCAGCCACGGCCAAGTAAAAAGTTGTTCTACGGCGAGGCCTCACGAGCGTGGACAACGATTTGGTGGAGTTCCGATGACTCAAGAGATGAGGTCTTCTCATACTTGTGATGTTATTCTTTATTCAGGCCATGTGAATGGTTAGGGATATTACGAGGGGCTTGGTTGAGTCGTAATTTCGGTCTCAAAACATTTGAACCAAGTAGTGAAAATCTCTAAATTGTGTGACCGTGAACGGTGCCAGCAGGGGTTTCCTTATTCACGTGATTTTTGGTGTGATTTTTGTGTTGTTGGGTGATTTAAAATGAATTGCTTATATTTGCTAATTAGCCCATGAGCTAATTTTGGTGTTGTGTGAATTTAATAGCATGAGGATCAGTGTGAATTAATCATGTTAATATATACATGTTTTATATATTAGCATGAGTTGTTGAGATTAGCATAATGCATTCCATATCTTGTAGGGCACCCTAGAATATTAGGGTGAGTGCATGACATGAAAGAATAAAGGAAAATATTGTGAAAGGAATTTATTGAAAGATTTTCGGAATTGTGTTGGGAGATTGCCCAACAATTCACGTCAGAGGGGCCCATGAATTGTTTCGGAAGGTTATCCAACAAATTCGCCTCGGAGGGTAGTCCAATAAATTTACAGAATCTCGGTAGTAAGTTTTCGAGAACAAAATGTTTTTTTTTTTAAAACTGTGATTTTACTCGCATTTGGCCTAGGCATGTGTGAGGAAGTCGGTGAGGACTCGAGGCATGGGATTCGGCATGTAGACATTCAAGTAGGATCATGTATTTGCTTGAGTTTGTTTGTTTTGCCATTTCATGTGCACTTAGGTGAGGAGTAACCGATGTAGGAAATTATCACTACTGGGCATTGCTCACCTGTCCTGAGATGCTGGCTAGTCTGAAGGATGTCTGGGGGAGGGCGAGGCGCTCACACTAGAGCCGCGTTTTAGAAGAAAGTCGGGTTGTGACTTTGGTATTCGTTTTGTAGAACATGTATTAAAACTTTAAATTTTGATATATGTTTTGGTTAATAGTATTGTAATAACTCTTGAACTATTGGTATATAGTTGATGTAATTTTGTGAGTATTGACGCATGGGCCTAAGTGGCCATTTTTATTCGCATATGGACCCGGTGTGGTCTTTGTAAAATATTGGGACAGATTTCCATGTCATTGGGACAGGTTGTATTTTGGGTAGAGCTCCCCGTACAAAGGAGATTTTACCCGATTTTGCGTAGGTGGTCGGGTTGCAGGCATCCCACGAATATTCATGGTGACGAGTTGTCAGCGAGACACCTCGGTTTTGGGCGTCACGGCTTGGTATCAAAGCATAGGTATCGAATACCTTGGAAGCAGGGACTTGGGCTTAGGCCATGGTCATTAAGTGAGAGTACCCTGTGATTTGGTGTGGTTCGATGTTAGAAGTTAGAGTATGTGATTGCCCTAGCGATCCCATAACGAGAGATGCGTTTCACTACATGCATTGTGTTTTATGTGTGATTGGGTGTATAACATGATTGATGTGTGATCATGTGTTGTATGAATTGTTGTGTATGTTGTGTGATTTGTGTGTTTGGTGAGTAGCACATAGGAAAAAAAAATGTTGAACACTAGGGTTAGTGTGAGAACAAGTTGTTTGAGAAATTTTAGGCAAAATAGTCCAGAATTAAATGAAAAAAAAATGTGTATTGAAGAATTTTTTTTTTTAAAGGTTTTCTGATGTGTAAAAGTTGGAAAAAAAAAAAAAATTACAAGGAATTTTTTTTGTTCTACTGGAAAATGAAAAAAAAAATTATAGATATATATACATATTGTGGTCTTCCAGTAGCTAGAACAAAAGAAAAAAAAATGATGTGAAAAAAAAAAAAAGAAAAAAAATGCGTGGAGACACAGGATAGACTCTTGCCCATTTTGGTGTTAGTCACGATACAATGCATTTGTATCGTGACATGCTGGCTAGTGCAGCATGGCCGGGTGAAGGCAGCGCGTCGACCAGAAAGGGGCACGACGCTGAAGCCCGGTTGGGCTACGACACGGTCGGTTAGCGTGTGACGCCACGCGTGACGTCTTGCGCAGAGTTTTTGTATCGTGACACGAGGCTTTGTATCGCGACGGGAGAGAAGCGGTAGCTTGTCTTGGATTCAGCGGTTGTGTCATGATATAGTTTTTATATCATGATAGGCGGGTAGTCTAGTTAGCGAGGCGTGTCACGATACAAATGATTGTATCGTGATAGGAGAAGCGACTTGGCCCATTTAGTACGTGTCATGATACAATGATCTGCGACCGCAGTAGACAGAAAGTGCCACGCGATCACGGCGTAGGGTGCCCGACATGGCGCCCAGCCCAGGCGACGTCACGGTGCGACACAGCGCTCAACACGATGCGTGACCTGGTGCGCCCGGCCAGCACATAGAAGCGGCGACAACTGCGGCGCTGCGACCGCGGTCGGGCCAAGCCTGCGACATAGTGTCGGGCTGAACTGTGACCCGGCGGGCGGGCTTGCAACGGCGAGGCGGGCTGCGATCGTGGGCCCGAACTGCGACAATGCGTTGTACGCGTGGCTTGGCGCGGTGCGCGCAACGAGTTCCGATTATTATTGCACCTTTGTGCATGTTGGTCTGACCTAGGACACTATTACGAGCCACTATTAGGACCTTTGTTCTATTGCTTAGCATTCACGAGGTTTTCAAAAAATAAAAATAAAATAAAATGAAAAAAAAAATTTTGTTGCATACTATTTAATATATGGAATTATTGTCTTGCATTCCTGATCATAGACATTGTGTATGAAATGTTTTACGTATGTATATAGTGTCTCGAAGGCATGTTTACTCCTTAGAATCTTTGCATTGAATTTAACACCATTGACATGTGTAGATGGCTAGTCGAAGAAGCCCGAGCGTAAATTAGATCCCGCAGTCTTGGTCAAGTACCACCGGTGTTTGACCGGCGAGGCTTTTCTTTGAAGTGTTGTAAGGTTCTGCGGTGTTGCTATTGCACGAGGCTAGTGCGTGAGTAGCCGGGAGTCCGAGTAACCTCGATTCGGGGCACATCATCACTCCGATGTCGTAGGGAGAGTCGTTGGTGGCGAGACCGTTGGTTAAATGCAGTCGAGAAGGTGTTGGAGGCTATGGAATTACCTCGACATGAGCGGATTAGACTAGGCTGCGTTCGGCTAGAGGGTGAGGCCAAGTATGGTGGGCCCAGGCAAGACCTCTAGAGATCTAGAGGCAATGACATGGACAGAGTTCTAGGAGCTGTTCATGGGCAAGTATTTTCCGGATACTGCTCGTCACGAAGGCTCAGGAGTTCCTAGAGCTGAAGTAGGGGACGATGACTGTGATTGAGTACATGGCTAGATTCACGGAGCTTGCCCGTTTTGCCAATGACTACGTGGCCACGGACATGGCTAAGGTCAGGAGATTCGAGAATAGGCTAAAGTTGTCCATTCGATGTAGGATTGTGGACTCCGATTAGAGGACATGGACTCCATGGTTGGGACAGCCTTGACCATAGAGAGAGAGATCGAGGATGCTCGGAGCACTCGGGATGTGGGTGTTAGTAGCAAGAGGAAGGAGAGTCAGTCTTCTTCCCGGGTTCGGGAAGAAGCCCGGAGGGCTTCCTGGTTCACTTGGGTTCCGGGGCGCGGCCCGTGCGGGCGAGGGGATGGATCGAGTTGGGTCGGACTTGGCGGATGGTGTCGCACCATTGTCGCGGCCGGATATATCAAGAGGTTGCCCCGGAGCGGGGATCGAGGTTTCGGGACAGCATGATCCCAGTTAGAAGTAGGAATGAGAGAAGATACAATATATTCCTCCATAGCCCGATGCAGGCCGGAGCGATTTGATCTCGGGGATTTGCCACGAGCACCTCCGTTGAAGCGAGCAGAGACCCGAATCATGGCGCAGCGGAAGATGAGGCCATAAGCGAGGGCGTCGAGGTCGGCGTGTCTATGCCATCACACCACCGACTGAGCCAATAGATCAGCCAGTTATACAGGGTACATTCTTGCTATCTCGCCTATGGGCAAGAGTGTTATTTGATTCTGGTGCGTCGCATTCATTCATTGCTGCATTAGTTATGATAGAGTTGGGCTTAGAGGTTGAGGCCTTGGAGGAGCCCTTGTATGTAAGTTCTCCCCTAGGCATTAGGGCGAGAATAGGGATAATATGTTGTGGTTGCGAGTTAGAGATCTCGGGGATTCTACTCACAGTGGACCTGAGGGTCATGGACATGTCAAAGTTAGATGTCATCCTGGGGATGGATTGGCTGATAGCTTATAGAGTCGTCATTGATTGTGAGCGTAGGAGGTTCACTTTATCACGAGGATGGTACCGTGTTGTATTTCGGGAGACCCGAGCATGGTATTTTGCCTCCGGGCCAGTTATGCTGCGAGTCAGTGTCATATGGGCCGGATTGGAAGTTGGTGAAGTGAGCCTTACTCTGGGGGCGAGGTGAAGAGGCAGGACTTAGATCTACCTCGAGTAGTCTGAAAGTATGAGGATGTTTTTCCGGATGAGCTACCGGGATTGCCTCCACAGAGGGTTGTAGACTTCGATATCGAGTTACACCTTAGTACTTCGCCCATCTCTATGACTCCGCATAGGATGGCCTGGTGAGTTGCGGGAACTCGGAGTTCGGCCCCCTTTCACAGGGTTCTTGGACAAGGGGTTCATTAGGCCAAGGCACTTCACCATGGGGCGCTCTGGTCCTGTTTACTAAGAAAAATGACAAGACCCTTCGACTGTGCAGTGATTACAAACAGTTGAACAGGTTACGATCAAGAATCGGTACCCATTGCCGAGGATTGACGATTTGTTTGACCAGTTGAGAGGAGCGCGAGTCTATTCCATGATAGACCTTCGCATTGGTTACCATCAGCTGAGGGTTAGGGAGATAGATATCCCTAAGACAACGTTCAGGACACATTATGGGCACTTTGAGTTTACAGTGATGCACTATGGATTGACGAATGCGCCAGCAACATTCATAGACCTCATGCATAGAGTATTTCAACCCTATCTAGATCAGTTTGTAGTCTTCGTGGACGACATTTTGATCTACTCCCAGTCAGAGTGGGAGCATGAGTATCATTTGAGGATTGTGTTACGATTCTTTGAGACCATCAACTATCGCGAGTTCGGTAGTCTGCGAGGTTTGGCTTCTTGAGGTGAGATTTTAGGACACGTGGTGTCGACGTCGGCGTGTCAGTGGGTGGAAGAAGGTCGTTTGTGATGAGTTGGGAGAGGCCGAAGTCAGTCTTCAAGATACGTAGTTTCTTGGGATTGGCTGGGTACTATAGGAGGTTCATTGAGGATTTCTCCCAATTGGCAGCACCTATGATGAGGTTGACCCGGAAGAAGGTCAAGTTTGATTGGGATGACCGATGCGAGGAGGCATTCCAACAATTGAAAAGAAGGCTTACTACTGCTCCTATCTTGATAGTCCTGGACAAGGGACAGGGGTAAACAGTGTATTGTGATGCCTCGAGGGCGATTTGGGATGTGTGTTTAATGCGGTCGGGAGGGTAGTAACTATGGTTCCCGTCAGTTGAATCATGGCGAAATTACCCCACACACGACATGGAGTTGGCGGCCATAGTCTTCACCTTGAAGATTTAGCGCCACTACTTATATGGCAAGGAGTTCGAGGTGTACTCATACCATAAAAGTCTAAAGTATATTTTCACGCAGCGGGACCTTAATATGAGGCAACGTAGATGGATGGAGTTCCTATAGGATTATGACTTCACTTTCCATTACCACCTTTGGTAAGGCAAATGTGGTGGTACGATGCGCACTTAGTCGGAAGTCGCCCAGGGCATTGGCTAGTGTAGCTTCCCGAGTGGCGGATGCTTTCGGGCCGTGGACGAGTTTGGGGTACATGGTACCGCGAGCGGGCTCGGGGAATGGTGGGGTTCAGTAGCTGCGAGTCACATGTTAAGCAGAGTGATTGAGTCCCAGGGACAGGACTCGGAGATAGTGTCCATAGGGACCGGTGCGATCAGAAGTCACGAATTGGCGAGAATTTGGACCATTCACGCATATGGTAGTCTTCGGTATAGAGGACGGGTAGTGGTTCCCCAGTTGACCGATTTGAGAGAGGAGATTCTCAGATAGTTTCACTGCTCTCAATTTGTCGTGCATCCAGGTGGCACGAAGATGTACCAGGATCTTGTTGCCGATTACTCTTTGGAGCGAGATGAAGAGACACGTAGGGACTTTGTTGATGATGTCTCACGTGTCGCGGGGTTAAAAATTTGAGCACCGAGAAGCGTGGGGCTGCCTGACCATTGAAGGTAGGTACGAGTGGAGTGGAGCACGTCGCGATGGATTTGTGACCCGCCACGGACACATAAGGACATGATGCGGTATGGGTGATAGTAGACTGGCTCACGAAATTGACACATTTTCTAGCCGTGCGGATGACCTTCACGATAGAGAGATTCTGCGGTTTGTACGTCGAGGAATGGATTCGGCTAAATGGAGTATAATATCCATAGTGTCGGATAGGGACTGAGGTTTTCTACGGTGCACTTTTGAAGAGTTCCCGAAGGGCTAGGCACCTGGTGACCATGAGTCTGACTTCCACCCACGGACTAGGTGGTCGGTCGAGGAGAGGACCATACATGTGTGTTAAGAGGACCTGCAAGCATCGTCTGGATCATAAGGGTGTTTGGGAAGAGCATTTTTAGTTAGTGGGTCCTTTCTGACAAGTTTATCGATGGTATACGGTCTTCCTTATGAGGCATTGTATGGGAGGCGAAGCGGATCAAATATGTTGGGTGAGGTGGGAGAACTCCATCATTGGTCTGTCGATTAGAGACACCTCGAAAGGTGAGCGATCGCGACCAGCGTCTTCATGGCTGAGCGGTAGAAGAGCTATATTGATGTCTGGCGTCGGCCCTTAGAGTTCGAGGTTGGTGATCACGTCTTCTTAAGGTGATGCCTAGAAGGTAGTCGGGTTGGCAAGCGCGGCAAGCTATCGCAGGGTTTGTGGGCCCTTCGAGATAATCGGAAGGGTAGGCACGATGCGTACGGTTGGCTTCTGCTTGGCATGTCGGTGTCCACGCGAGGTATTTCACGTCTCCATGCTCGGAGGTACACTCGGAATCCGGCTCATGTAGTGGATTGGGGAGAAATTGAGGTTGACACGGATGGGACCTTCGGAGGGACGGTGTGCATTATGGATATTTGGGATCGGGTTTTTTGCGACCTTAAGGCCCGAGTGAGGTTAGTGGTCATGGTAGCGGTGTTGGAGTGGAAGTCGTGGGATTAGCGAGGACACGATCTGCCGGGCCACCTATCCCTTCTTGTTTAGGGATGAAGGTACGTGGTTTAGTCGTTTAATACTTAAATGACTAGTTTACGTGCATGGTATAGTGCACGTTGCATATGCATGTGATTCGTGGTGATTGTACAGAATTTCTCCCTACTTGTGAATTCCGTGAGGTGGGGCCAAGTTGAATTTTTCAAGGATGAATAATTTTGGGTTGATTAAGACACCATTTCGTAGGCCTCGTGAATCGAGTTCCTGAGCGGGTTGAAACGTCAAATCAGGCTTACGGATAGGAAGTTATGAATCACAGTAAGTTCAAATAAGCGATTATTTTATCGGTTTTCAAGTCGGCGAGTTTTAGAAAACAACCTAGGCTCTATATAAGCCTAGTTTTGTTATAGTGAGGATCCAACCCCAAAACCCGACAGAAAATCCTAAAAACCGAAAACCTCGAACTGGGTCGTTTTGACCCAGTTTTAGGCCGATCGGTTTCAACCGTGAGGCTAGATTAAGGCCACCATAGCGTACGCGTCGGCCCGGGAGGAGGAGGGCGGGTGGGCGACCGTCGGTAAATTTCCCGGCTAACCGCCTTATTGGATGCGCCCGGATGGCCGTGAGTGCGGTGGCATGACTTAGGTCGCCCAGTTTTTGTGTTTTCGGCCATTTGAGCCTACCGTACCTCTTTTCCACCATTTTTGGACCCTCTGAACTCATTTTCGTGGTCCCTTTTTGCAAATTCCTCACCGTTTGAAAGATATGACAAAAACAAAGTTGGCCGACTGTTGGATCGAGTTTTCCATTTTCCACGGCAACCTTTGGACCAGGTGAGGGTACTGATGTGTTCCTGGTCTCGTGGGCTCCATTGATATGTGGTTTGTAAATTTTGGACATCGTTTGGTTAGTTTTCCATTTTTAGGTTGTTTCGGGTAATTACCGAGAAGTTTGGACTGAAATAGAGTACCAATTGGTCAAGTTTGGAAAAATTGAAGTTGGATTAGTGAAATTGGATGTTTTTATGAATTATTGGACGGTTCAATTTCGAGAAATTAGCTCCCGGGTGAAAAGCCCCAATTTTGGAGTCATAGGAACATCAGACTCTTGTAATTGGACCTGTCGGAGTCCAATTTGGATGGTTTCATAGTTCTAAAAGTTATTCTAGACCTTCGGGGCATCCCGATTTGTTGGTTAGTTATTGGAGCTAAGTGGTGTTTTGTTATATTCTGGGAACTCACGCGGCCCAGGGAGACAATCTGTGGGAGGGTGGTGACGTACGTAGTCTGTGAGTGGTTTATATGTTTTAAATGATTTGGGGTATTATGTTGATATATCTATTGTGATTAAATATTTACGTATCTTCATTTTGATCAAATGGTTGGTTGCATACAAATGCGTGTCGGTCTCATATAAAACAAGTTATCATTTCAGCCTTGAATTTTGTCAACATTTTAACTGTTTGGAAGTTGTACTGAGTTCGTGGATGAGTCTGTGGTAATTGAATATTTTGGGTACGTGGATTGAGGTTGTAAACCACCTTGAAAGATTATTGTTTTAAGAAATGGATCTTGAGATTTTGTGGAATGACTCTGATACGGTATAGTTGGCAAAGTACATGTGAGTAAGGGAACGATTTTGTGGTCGCCACGTGATGGCGTATTCACCGGAGAGTTTATTAGGTGCGTGATGGCCGGGTTGCGGAGGTTTATTAGTTGCGTGGTGGGTCTACGGTTTATTAGTTGCCGTGATGGTAGGGTCTACGGAGGTTTATTAGTTGCCGCCGTGATGTGGTCTGCACAGGTTTATTAGTTGCCACATGATGGCCGGGTATAACCATAGGTTTATTAGTTGCCACGGTGTCGTGAGGTCAGGCGTATCGACGGTTTATGATGGTATGGTATGATCTGTTGTTGATTACGAATATGGTATAACTATTTTAATAGTTATGGTTATGGTGCATTTCATGGTTACTTTATTACATGGTGGCTATACATGCTTTATGATTGGCTTTATGTTGTGTACAATTCAGATTATAGTTTTCTTAACATTGTGTCGGCTAAATTGTTGAGCATGATTTACATATGTTGGACTTGGGGTAAAGTTGGGTTTTGTGAAATGTTTCATGAAGCTGTAAAAGAGTGGACGGGAGGTTTTGAGAGAATAAATTTTGAATAAAGAATGTTATTTTCTTATAAGCTATGCCACTGTTGGTTATTATCTCACATTCTTGTTCATCAGTTTCACAGAGTCGCAATGAATGATTCGTAGGGCTTATTTGTGTGGTCGACAGCTCTTCTAGTCACGGCTGCGAGTACACTATCGTATCTCTGCTCTGTTTTGTTTTGTTGTATTGGACTTATTCATCTCTGCCTTGTGCCTCACAAATTCTAAATACTCTTAGGATGCTCGATATTCGTATTGAACTTTTATGGATTCCATATATATGTAAATTAGGTCTTTTATATAATTGGGATATTAAATTAATGCGTGTGTTTACTTCCCCTTAAAGTGAGTTCCACTTAGTATCTTCCTTAGGGATTGTATCTGATGGGACTTCACTGGCGGGACCACCCGGGGGAAATCACAGGAGGGTATCGAGATTCGAATCTGTCATATTCCATGCATCGGGCACCTCTTAAGCCTCTTGAATCTTTCCCAGTACATATAGGCTCTCATCTTCCCCTTGTTGGAATACTATTATCTCTCTTCGTATCTCTGAAGTGAGAGATGAGGGAAAGAATCTGCCCAAGTATGCTTCTACTAACTCCTCCCAAGTATCAACTGAACCATATGGTAATGATTCATACCATGTGGCTACTATATCTCTCAAAGAAAATGGGAAGAGATGCAACTTTATCACCTCTGGTCTCACACCACATTCGGCTTGTATGTGCGCCATCGAGAAATCTTCCCAGGTGTTCATTTGGGTCTTCGGTAGGATGACCCGATGGCGATGTTCTTCGAACCATTGTAATTAGAGCTTGCTTTAGTTCAAAATTATTTGCTTCCACCGTTATTTTGTCGGTTACATAATATTCTTCTGAATAATAGGCCTCAAAAATCCTCCATTTAGTATGCATGTCAGGGGGCCTTATTCTTGTCCTCTGTTCCCTCTGTTTGGTCATGTCTCTAAATCTGCCGTATTGCGTTCTCTGTTCTTTTGTCTTTCTTAAGCTCCTGAGTGTTCTCTCCAATTCAGTGTCTGTTGGAATCAAGTTAGAATCCTGTTTCCTATGCATTAAAGGTTTTCCTGTAATCAAAACACACTCAGATTAATAGGATTAGTCAAACTAAACAAATATTTTCAACATGGCTTGTTAAAAATTAGTGGTTGGTGTAGCTGCTGCTTGAAAAAGCTATTTTTGTTCTTTTCTTAAAAATGTCAAATTAGTATTTCCTTCTTTTGTCAGAATGATCTAATTAATTCTTTCAATCCCCGGCAACGGCGCCATAAAAACTTGTTCGCCTTTTTCTATATAGACTAAAACCCCTCAAATTAACATAAGCTACAAGAGCCTTACAATTCTCTTATACCTTGTCACTTTGGATAAGTTTGCTTGCTAAAATAAATTTCTATTAATGTTCGGGATTAAAAATAAGGGTTGATCACATGTGCGCCAGTCTCTGGGATGACGTAATCTGATAAAATCTGAATCAACGGAATGGGATATGTTCACGGTGAATGTGAGTGCAGTCGACTACTGACCTCTAAGAATTTCATACTATTTGGACTCAAAACTCATAATGAATGTTTTATCAAAGCGACAAAATCAGAAATCTATACTGTGAATATGTTCAAATTAAGCTAAAACATAAATGAATGACTAAAAATAAATTGTATATAAAGAATGGATTGAATCGAGTTTGCGAGGAGAAGCGAAAACCATCGATGAAATACAGTGACGAGTCGATTCCAGCACTAAATCCGTTGCTCACATTACATGTATGGATGCGAATTTTGTCAGATTTCCTAATTATTGGAATTGGATTTATCGTTTTAAGCGATTTAATATCCTTGCTTCTCTCGAAGACAAGATCAAACCCGACTACACACGTATTCCACATTCTCTTTTGAATCACAGGTATTTTTCTTTCTCAATACTTCACACCCATTTCCTGTTGACAGCAGAACTTTTGCTTTACCTTCTCAGGATTCTCGCAAAATTTCTACTACTTAATTAGTGGCTCAACCTCCAGATCTATGGGTTTATTCCTTTCCCTTGATCAGATCTAAGCTAACACGGGGATTGGAACTTACCTTAGATTGAGGTGAACTCTCTGATCATTTATATTGTTAAATACACCCCTCCGACTTCAATTGGGCAAATGAGGATTTATCAAATGAACTCTGAGCTCGGCGGTTCGTCAATGGTAGTCGAACATACCCGAGAGAAAGAATGCTCTCAACTCCTCGAGAGATCTCAGTCTCTGTGTCACTTTCGGGCATCCTGGATGTAGGTGATCACATTCCTGTGGTGTGGGGTACTGCCATTGGGAACTTATCTATTCAAAAGCGACAGATTAAGTAAAAATCGGGCCAAATTAATTCTCCATAATTGTGCGGGAAAATTTGTAACTAAGTAATAAATCCAAATCCAGGTTGAGTTGTGCTCACGATTATTGCGAATCGAAGAAATGGAGTCACAGATCTCCTTGACCCACTTTGTAGTACAATAAATACGAAAAGAAATGAATTCAGAATTGTCTAGATTTCATAAATTTCTGACTGATATCTTTGAAGAAAAGGTGAACTAACAATCCGGCTACGCCGTCACGCACGATTCGCGATTCAAAACGAGAAAAATAAAACTAAAAATAAAAAAAAATTAAAATCTACTCTAAAATATACACTGAGTTCCTCTTCTTTTTCCCTTATTTAGGCGGTGAAGAAGGAAAACTACTTTACTATTTGAAAGCGCTATCTATTTAAGCGTAAAAAAGAGCGAATCTTTGGTAGAATCCCCAAAAAATACTCGGTGGAAATCGAAGAAAAGCCCGGCTCCTTTGTTCTATGTCGCGACCTCAAGTTGATGTCGCGACATAGGTCTCTTGATGGCTCATTATCAGTCGCGACCTCTTCTTTTACGTTGCAACCGGTTTGTCTTGCAAAATCCTTGATCGTGATTACGGCGACATCGAAGTGATATCGCGACATCTTACTGACCGATGTTCGCTGAGTGTTGATGCTTCAGCGACCTCGGTGTTATGTCGCGACATTATTGTCTTCTTATTCTTCCAGCTTTTGTGTGCGACATCGGTTTCGACCACTTTCTTTATTTGTAAGAGCGACTTCATGTTGTGACCTTGATTTCTTGGTCGCGAATGCGGTAGTGTTTTTCTTGTCTTCGCAACAATTTTATGTAGCGACCTCTTTTGCTTTCCATTTCTTTCTTCAGTCTTCATCCGGTTCTCGTTACAAGCGATTTCTTTCTTTCCAACTATTTTCAGGTGTGACATAAGTGATGTCGCGACATACTGGAGGCTCTGCTTCGACTCTTCTTTAGGGTTGCGACCTGAATGAGTGGTTGCGACATCATTTTCTTCATTAAGATTTGATTCTGTTTTCTGTGACTTTGTATAGCATGTCGTGACTTCAATTTGACCCTTTAATTAAAAACTAGTTGCGACTTCTTTTACTTGTGAAGACCTCTCTTGTGGCTTCATAGACAGATCCTTGTCGCGACCTCAGAGTTATGTCGCGACATCATTTATCTCCTTTTGGCGTCGCGACATCGAAATGATGTCGCGACATGAATTTCTTCATTTGACTGTTTCCTTTAATCTCGACCACGTCTTCTTTGTCGCAACCTCCTTCTTCAAGTCACGACTTCACTTGTTCACGTTTCAATTTCTTCTTCAAAGCCAAATTTGTTGATGTCGTGACTTGGAATTCTTAAGCGAACTCTGTGCGACTTAAATTCCGGTTATTAACTAGTCTAACTGGTGATTTCTTCTTATTTTGCTAAAATTTGAGTTTTACTGCTGTATTTTCTATGATTGGAATTTGAGTCAATTATCACTTTTCTGCGGACAATTCAACATTATGTTCATATTAAACTCAGAAAAATGGATTAAAAATCTAATGAGTTTTTGGACTCATCAACAAGGAGAGAATGTTTAGCCACATTCCAGCTAGAGGATAAATCCCTAGTGTGGTGGGATTAGGTTAAAGCCTCAAGGAACTTGGAGGCCATTATATGGGAAGAGTTCTGTGAGATCTTCATGGGAAAATGTTTCCCTCAACATGTAAAATCTCTAGAGATCCTAGAACTGAAATAAGGAACAATGACAATGCTCGAATATGTGGCTAAGTTCACTGAATTAGTCCGTTTCATTGATGAATTTTTGGCCATAGACATGGCCAAAGTGAGAAAATTTGAGGATGGTCCGAAATTGTCCATCTGAGGTAAAATTGTGGGACTTCTCTTACAAGACATGAACTTTATGGCTAAGAAAGCTATGGCCATTGAGAGGGAGGTGAAAGATTTTGGCTTAGAGGTTGAAACCTTGGAAAAGTCGTTGCATGTGAGTTCTCCCCTAGGAACTAAGGTGAGTGTTGATCAGATATGTCGGGATTGTGAGTTAGAGATCTCAGGGATTCTACTCACTGTGGACCTTAAGGTCATGGACATGTCGGAGTTTGATGTCATCCTTGGGATGGACTGGTGATCGAGATGAATCATGCGTGCATTTCAGTTGAATTCTCGGTGTTCTTTATAGCTAAAATGCATGATTCACAGTCTTTTTCATTAATATTACTCTAATCTTTCATACTATATTGTTCTATAGAATATGGCGATGTTGGAATCAAAAGGGCAGCTAAAAGACAAAAAAACATAACATAAGCAGAAATGATAAAAGGTAGATAGCAGGGAAGTATCGGGTACACAAATGCGAAGAGACTCCTCCGTCGCGGCAGCACTTCACGCAACGAAGAGCCCTTCACAATAAAGGAACCAAGAGACCGTAGTTTGAAGGGTCTCGGCTACGTTAGCAATGGGCGAATTTTCACCGCGGGGCGTGAAAGGCACCCTTTTCCAAAACGGGAACGCGAAGAACCCTAATTTTCTGGGCC
Source organism: Tetrastigma voinierianum (assembly GCA_016808115.1). Taxonomy (NCBI): domain Eukaryota; kingdom Viridiplantae; phylum Streptophyta; class Magnoliopsida; order Vitales; family Vitaceae; genus Tetrastigma; species Tetrastigma voinierianum. The sequence continues at coordinate 22,868 of JAEQBH010008179.1, forward strand.
ATTGATGGGCCCGTGTCCGGAGATATGAAAGGGAAGTTATTTCGAAGTAGAAATGGGGGATTGGATCGAGAAGAAAAATGAGATACAGGCAGAGGGAGATCAATAGAGACGGATTCGAGAAAGATCGCGAAAATGGATTTTTCTGTAGTTCTTCTCTCAACCTACTTCATGATTCGAATTCTTCAATCTGTAATGAATATATGATGAACTAATTCTTTTCTCTAGAGTTTTGCTAACACTAACCACAATTTGATGGATTGATTTTTGGTTTTGACTTATTTGAATATTAATATGAGTTCATATGTTTGCTTTAATTATGGATTTAATTACATGTTATTGTCTAGCTAACCGTGACATGCTAAAGCTGGGAGTTTGAGATCGAGAGAAGATGGCTATAGGGACATATTAAAGTAACACTTTGGTAGCTCAAGAACAGATATTCTAGACTGCAAGTGTGGCAATTAGGTTTGCACATTTGTGCATTTTGAGTCGAGGGGTTGAGGCAAGAGATGCAATACATCCCATCGGGCGGTAGATAGGCGATATATCTCGAGAGAGAATATCTTAGAGAGATCAACGCGCCAACATAACTCATATGAATACTCTAATAAGTCCTTAATTGAATTGACATATATCAAGTGTGGTAGGAGACGGTAAAACCCTAGGTTTCTCAACATCGATATAATTCAATACATCAAACTTCAAGTTTTTGTTAATTCTAGTAATTTAGTCATAATTCGCTTTAGGATTAGATCCAAATATTTTTGAAGTCATTAAATCAGTAGTCAACATGCTTCTCTTCTAGGGAATGACACTTGACTAACCACTACACTACGTCAACTCGACGCGTATACTTGCGCACACGGGTTTGCATTTCCCACCTAATTTTACACACTCACTCTAGCGGCCTGTCAACTGGTTGACGACACACCAAGTCGTCATTGATTGTGATCGTAGGAGGGTTACTACCCACACACCGGACGATGCCAGTTATACTTCTCAGGGATAAGCATGATGCTTCACTCCTAGATCGTATGATTCTAGATGGCAGTGATAGTCAGGTCGGGCCAAGTGCTTCCGACCGGAGGACGATGTGCAAGACAGAGTTGGCCCTTCGAGGGTTTGTGAGTATGAGGATATTTTCTGGAGGAATCGCCTTCTGATTACTCGCATAGGTCGAGACTTCATATCAAATTACACTCCTAGTACATCGCCTATTTCGCACCCACATAGAATGGCGCCTACTGTTGCAAGAACTCAAAGTTCAATTAAAAGGAATTGTCGATTGTGGGCTCTATTAGACTAAGCACTTAACCTTGGGGCTTCTCCACTCGTTTGCTAAGAAGAAGGACAAGACTCTTTTCCGCTTTATTAGACATTTAAGTAGCTGAATAGGTTACTTCACCAAGAATAGGTACCCTTTATCGAGGATTGATGATTTGTTTGATCAGCTGAGAGGGGAGTGGGTGTATTCCAAGATAGATCTCGGCATCGGTTACCATTAGTTGAGGGTTACGGAGGCAGATATTCCTAAGACGACTTTTCGAATGCAATACGGGCATTTCGAGTTCACAGTAATGCCACTCGGGTTGACGAATGCTCCAGCGGCATTCATGAATCTCATGTATAGGGTATTCCAACTCCACGATCGCTGGCTGCGTTCGTTGATCGACATCCCGATCTACTCCAAGTTGAGGAGACATGAGGATTCATTGAGGATTGTTCTCCAAGCGCTGAGAGACCATCGCCAGATACAAATTCGTGAAATGTGAATTTTTGTCACAAGGTGAGGATCTCAACATGTGGGTGAGTCACTACCTCAATGGACCTATAAATATACATGAGGTCTGGAGAGACTCAAGTTCACTTTGAGATACAATAGATTTACAAGGCATTAATGATAGTTCCATTATGACTTTTCATCAGAGTTATAATCATAGATAAATTGGACTGAGATAGTCAGAGTTTGAGGAATGACTTAGTGAGAGGGCATCTATGTGGTGAATTAAAAATGAGGCTTACTTTGATCCTATTCGATAGTCCCGCAGGAGGACTTAGTATGCATGACAAGCAGGTATTGTGATGCCCCGGCGACGTACTCAGAATGCTTGATGCAAATCAAAAGATTGTGGCTTATGGTTCTCGACAGTTAAAATTACCCTATGCATGATATGGAGTTAGCTACCATTGTCTTTGCCTTAAAGATATGACGCCACTACCAGATGGTGAGAATTCCGAAGTGTTTTCTACCACAAAGTCCGGAATATTATCTTTATCGAAGACCTCAATATGAGGCAACAGAGGTGGATGGAGTATCTTGAGGATTATGATTTCACTTTGCATTACCATCTCGGCAAAGCAATGCACACTTACGCGCCACCCGAAGTCACAGTGGTATTTAAGCTAGTATAGCTCAGAAACGGGCAGACGCCGAGGCCATGGATACTCAGCCACTACGTGATCATGCTCGTGGTGTTTTGGGAGTTTAAGTGACTATGCCTTCCCATCGAAAGGTGAGTGATTGAGTCTTAGGATAGACACAAAGATAACCCATTAGTACGCATACACGTGCAATGTTTTATCATACAAATAATCACACAAATGGTGGTCTTCTTATAGGCAAGTGATCGGTCCCCAAGGTAAATTGAGAGAGATCCTTAGTGAGTTTCATTATGCTCTCTATCTGTCGTGACATCCGTGGCACGAAAATAATCAGATCTTTTGTCTCCAATATTGGCTGGAGTGGAATGAAGCAAATAAGTCAGATTTTGTTCGCCATGTCTCATGTGTCAATTGTATAAACTCAACACCGAGGTTTCCTGGTGGCTACCTAGCCATCGAGCTAGCGGAGTGGAAGTGGAGCACATCGACAAATTGATTTTAGACTACTTGCCACGGACATCATAGGGCATGATGCGGTGGGTGGATTAGACCGGTCATAAAGTCGCAAATACTTGGCTGTGTGGATGACCTTCACTCTAGAGGAATTCTACAGGTTATACATATGAGAGGTTGTCCGGTTACATGGAGTGCCAGTCTCTATAGTATCGGACCGGGATCCTAGGTTTATCAAGCTGTTTTTTGAGAGTCGCAGCGAAGCCTCTAGGGAGATACTGATGATGAGCACCGCCATCCCCAAAAGGAATCGTGAAACCCAGTGGTGTACCAGAAATATTTTCAAATAACGAAGTGCAAAATTCATTACTACCATGTTGAAAACCTATAAATTTTCTTAGATCTCGATGACGTAAGAGATTCATCAAGGTTTGTCTCGCAAGATTTAGCTGCCCATGCTAATTTCGCGCACTCGAGATAGCCGCACCACGCTTTTTCACAGCATCGGTGTCGTGACATGGTAAGCCCACGTAGTCATTAATGCATACAGTTTTTACAATATTACATGGCAAGCCATGTGTAAAGTCATGGATAGTTTTGCCGTCAATCTTTCGTATGGAAGTGAAATTGTGTATAAATAGATGTGTTCGTAGAAGAAGGAGGGAAAAGCAAGAAAGGAAAAGAGAAATGGAGGAAAATAGAGAAATGGAAAGGAGAAAAGAAAGATAAAAAAATAAAATAAAAGGAAAAGAAAAAGAAAGAGAAAAAGATGAAGGAGGCTGGCAGTTTCTTCCTCAGCTATTTGCCCGACTGGTCGAACTGCTGAACTAAGCAAAGTAAAGTCCCAGATTCGACGAGGGCCACTTCAAGAGGTAGGATTCTTTTACTTTGGTTTACTTAGCCTGGGCTATTGTTTTGTTGAGCCGATTTTTGGAACCTACTGCGCCAGATGTTAATGCTGATGACTGGTTTGTAGCCGGTCGTAAAGGGCCATTACTCAAACAAATATGGGTTGAAAATTGCATTTACGTAGAGCGCTAAAATGTTTATAACCCTTTGGAGCACGCTGTATTGGGATTTACAATAGGTTTCTATAGATTCAACTGGACGCACTATATCTTTCATCCTCAACTCATTTCTGCGATTTTTGACTAATGGAAGTTTTTGAGTTCAGAATCCAGAAATATTCTAGTGATTAGAATTCTTGTGCTCAAGACTATTACTTAAATTTCTAATCAAGAATGTATGGTATTAATTGCATGGCATGACATGCTGTTTGACAGAAAGTTAATACATGTACAATATAATAATATGTGATGGATCAGAGAGGTGAATATGGCCATTACATGGCATTTTGTATGCTATTTTGTGGACATGTTAAGTCGTAATTTAGCCTAGTGGATAAAGTGTTTCATTACTTTACTAAGTAATGATTTGTATGTGATGTTGATATATGCTTGTGTGATATATTGACATGAATGAAATTGTTTATGGAAATTATACACATATAAATATAATTGTCTATGATACATGAGTGTGAATTATCCATAGTACCCACAGTATGTGACATGATATAAATATGCAATGACATTTTGTAATATATATGCATGGGAACATCGTGATTAAATGGGTGTGAATTCATGTTTGGTAACCACACCGCTTGGTGTTGATCAAAGTGGCTTCAAAGAAGGATAATCGTCTAATGAATGACTTAAAATGAAATGGTAAAGAAAATATGTGTTGGGTACTGCTGAAGAAGAGATAGGTCCTCTCTGGTGAAAGACCTGCCACTCATGGCTGACATAGTCCTTCAACGGTGAGCATCCAGAAGTTATCTAAGTTTGCGGAGCCAAAGTATGCGGGCACCAAAATCAAGTACCCACATAAAGGCGCATGGATTTTAAATATAAATGATCATTGTGATATATCATCCAAAAGCTTTTGGTTTATAAACAATGAATTGTTTTGAAAATGATCATTGGATGTCATCAGAGATGCAGCACTTTCCATTATTAATACAGTGTCAGAGGAGTCGTGAGGATCAACATGGCATGGTACATGATGAGTTGCATCTCATTTCATAGAATGGTATGTAGGATTTCATATAGAATTGGCATGTCCTTATTGGAATGTAAATGTGAAATGTTGAGTGAACATTGCATGTGTGACAGTGAGAGAGAGCCTTGTAGGACGGTCTATCCTTTATGGGACAACCCTCTGTGTGTAGGGTCAACACTGTGGACATTCTTCAAACGAGGCCGTGATTGTGAAGAAGGCCGACATGTGGCCTTAATAAATCCTTTTGTAAAAAGCACTTTGGAACAAAACTAGTCTACAGCTGGCTTGTATAAAAGAAATGTAATTAAATTCCTTTGGAGTGTTGTTGATATAGTCTGCATGTAATAATGGTAGCAGGGTCATGATCTGACCCCTACGACTGTACTTATGAATATTCTCTTATGGCTTTCACGTAAATATGAATGACTAGGTCTTAGTTGAGACGCCCCAAATCCTAGGGTTTTTTTTTACAAAGGTTCAGGAATGTTGTCGTAATAGTGTCCACAATTGGTTTAAGAATGTTAGCTCAAACAATGCATAACGACAGCGCAAAGGTGCATCAATGTTTTGTCCCGGCCAACAGGCACAGTCACACGCGCAGCGCGGTGGTCGCGCTTCTTCTCGCTTCCCAAGGTTGTCCGTGGCGCCGGGCCTCTCTCTGTCGCTCATGCAGCACGCGCGCCATGCGCACTCCGCCACGCACTCATAGCGCCCGCCGCCACGCCATGGTCATGCACTATCGTGACATAAGCCCCATGTCGCGACATGGGAAATCCCATATTCCGTGACTTCATCACTACGTAAAGCCCAGAGGTCCTGTCGAGACGTAGAACTCCGTCTCGATTAAAACACTATAGCAGCCCGCTGGCACAGAACAGGCTCACAGATATTCAAAGACACCTGTCAGGTGCGCAGAAAATGCCTCGTGGGTCGCGGTTTAAAAAACATCCCCATCGCAACATCACCCAATTTCATTACCACATAAAAAGTCTTCTCGTCAGGTAGGAATGTCCCATCCTTGGGAAAACCCCGCTGCGATGAGAGACCGCCACACATTGCTGGTGAAACCTTGTCGCGACATGAGGAGACCCTGCCACGACATTGCAACAGAGAACTGCCACAGAGACCCGCACCTCTGTCATAAGGCTCACAGTCGCACCCAAACCACCCAACATGCCTGGGAAACAAAGGTCACATACGTAGATTCCTCACAAGGACAGAGCTAGAAAGATTTTTCACGCACGCATTACCATATTGTCAGCATCAAAGCCGCACGCATGCCCTCAGAGTTTCGCGCCTGGCCGGTCGTATAGCCGAGCTTCAGAACCAAGGTCACGACCAAGGATCACAGTCACAACATAGGACAAGCATTCTCGTCAGAACAGAATTATCTGTCAGATGATCCTAAATGCAAGAGCTCCATTTTGGTATTCTCGCACCTCCATTCCTCTTCTTTCCTTTTCCAAAATACCCTAAATTCGATATAAATTAAGTTTTTTATTACAAAGACAAATGTGAAACTCGAAAACTACTTAAACGATCATACAAAGCCGAGTTTCATTACAACTCTTTTCTTCACGTATATTTAAACCCGGGTTTCTACCCAAATTTATACACAAAACGGTTAAATCAGCTTGTCTTCACCACTACAATCTTAGATGCATTTGAATCTCTGCAACCTGGGCTCCCGAAAATATTTTCCCACGACGGGCTGAGCAATGCCCAGTAGAGAAGTTTTCCTACGAGGGCTACTCCCCACCTAAAATGCACAAGCAATGGCATACATAAAAAACGCCCAAGCATATTCCACATAAATAATGCAATCCTACATGTTGGTAGTAAATAATTAAAATATTTAATTTGACTATCTATTAAAAGTAGCGACCAATTGTCAAAGTTCATTATAGAAAATCAAAATCAATGACTAGTTTGAGCTAGTCGTAAAAAATTTTGCCGCGGAAAACCAAATTTCTTGTAGTGTTATTTCCTTCCACTTTTCCTTTTTATTTTTTTCTCTACTTTTTTGTTAAATAATTTGATACATTAAACCTGCCAATACGCCACCTATCTGGCCTACGCCATATATTTCACTATACAAGTAAAGGTTTGACTAATTAAATTTATGAAAGTAATTTCTATTATTAATTAGATTCAACTGCATCTATATATTAAATAGCTAGTCTTGGACATGTCTCCAATATATATATATATATATATATATATATATATATATATATATATATATATACATATATTGTACAAACAATAATTTTATTTATTCAAACTAGAAGAACATAATATCAAATGTTAAACTATAGCGATTTAGAATACATAACTCAGGTTAGCATAATAAATAGGTCCAAAGATAATATTTGATAATATAAAAACCCTGAAAATTCAATTTTTCCGAAAGAAACTGGTACTTTTGCTGAACCTTAAATTTCGACGATCTAAATCCACTTCATCGTTGAATTACTTTACGAAATCTAGTTACCCTATCGACTCTCGCTGAACTGAGACAAGCCGGAATATGTTTCAAGGCACTGCAGTGTCTGGTGACACATGACTGATCATGTGGATTCCATTATAACCCTAAGGGAGTGAAATACGGCATGAGTCATCTCGTATTTATGAATGGCTCACATTGAGCCATGTCAAGTGTAGGATAAAAAGAAAGGAAAAATAAAAAGGAAAGAAGAAAGGCTGGTGACATACGTGGCATGTGGAGGAAAGTGGGGAGTTTCGATTTCATCAATCCGTATCAAATCAAAAGGGATAAGGAGGAAAAGAAAGGAGAAAATGAGAGAAATAAGAGAAAATGAAGGAAATGAGAAAATGGAAAAAGAAAGGAAATGAGGATGGGAGCAAACAAAAAGGAAAAGGAAGTTCGGTGGGGAAAAAAAAGAAAAGAAAATGGGAAGGAAATGAGATAAATCAAACATAGAGAAGGGAGAAGAGAAAGAAAAAAAAAAGAGTTTTTCCCGGCGTTCCGACGGTCGGAGCTCGACAATCCGAGAAGAAAAGTCGATCCACGCATTGCGAGCTACGCGTGGGTACCAAAATCTTAGAGTTTTGTCAAATTCCACTAGGTAGGGAATTTTCCTGCTTGGATTATTTTCTAGCCTAAAAGGCAATTTCATGGCATGAGCGTTCGGGGCCATAATCGTCGCTGATTTAGCCACAAGATTTGACCTATTGGAAATTTTTGGGACCGGTTCCGTAGTCCTCGGATCAAGCTGAGGTTTGGTTTAACTCAGACCATATTTTCGTGTTTTGTTGAAGTTTTACTGTGATCACGCAATTTGTTGATGAATGGAACCAAAAATTTTTTATGGCTGTGAAGGGATCGAGAGGTGCCCTGTTTTATATGGGTCCGAGATTTGGGCCATTTTGTGTTTATTATTGGAAAAATAAATAATATGTTGTTATGTATAAAATTCATGTTAATATGTGCTTGCGTGATGTATTAACATGGAAATTGTGATGAATGAAAATTATATATAGGAAATATAATTATCAGGAATTTATAAATGTTGCATGTAGCTCTTATTGTGCATGTAGCATGATATAGCATGAAATGGTATATTTACATTTCATATGCATGGGAACATCGTGTAAAACCTAGGAAAAATTCAATTTTTCTGAAAAATGGTAAAACGATAATTTCGGTTGAAAACCGGAAAATTTATAGATCTCGGATGACCAAACAGACTTCTCCGTTGAATTTGTCTCGTGAAATCTAGTTACCCCATCGACCTCGCTGATTCCGACACGTACCGAATTTCACGTTTTCGAGGCATCGGGTGCTCCTGACACATGGTATGACATGTGGTGCACTTGTGTGAATGACTCACATTGAGCTAAGTGTCAAGTGGAGGAAATAATGGGAAAGATAATACAAGAAAAAAAAAGAAAGAAAAAGAGAAAATAAAGGAAAAAAAAATCAAAAAGAGAAAAAAACAAAAACAAAAACAAAAACAAAAAAAACAAAAGAAAAGTCAAATAAAAGGAAAAAAAAACGACAGAGAGGAACAGACGGAGGGTGAGAGCGAGAAAGAGGGAGAGAGAAAAAGGAAAAAAAGATTTTTTTCGCTTCTCTCTAAGATCTACAGAAATCAGACCGTAGGTTTTCGTAAGAGCAAAAGACAAAGTCGGTCCACGCATTGAGAGCTACACGTGGGTACCAAAATCTTCAAGTTTCGTCAAACTCCACGAGGTAGGGAATTTTCCTACTTCGGTTAATTCTAGCCTAAAGGCCATTTAATGGCTTAGGGTTTTCTTAGAGGCCATGAGAGGCCGTAAATTTCAGTCCCAAACTGAGTGTAAAAATTTTTAAAAATTTTCGAGATTGTTTTCGGATGTCCGGCTGAATTCTTGATCAAGTGCGGGCCCTGCATCGCTGAGATTTGGCTTTAATCTGGGACTGATGTCTGCGGGTTTTGCTGAAGTTTTTCTGCAGACATCATATTTTTTTGATGAATGGAACCAAAATGGTTCATAAATGCTAGCGACCGAGAGTAGCTACTCGCTTTATACTAGTCCAAGATTTAGCCCATTTTGTGTGTTATTGTTGGAAAAATAAATAACATGATGTCTGTAAAAATTATGTTAATATGTCAGGTGGATGTGTATTAACATGGAAATGCAGGATGAATGGGAAATTAAGGGAGAAATATAATTATCCCGACTTATAAATGTTGCATGTAGCATGACATAGCATGAAATGACATGATTGCATTTCATATGCACGGTCACATCGCTGTCGAGTCGGGTGTGTGTGTGCATGGTGTCAGTTATTCATCACTCAGGCTGTTATTCACCATTCTCGTGAAATGTGTGGTGAGCTCGGAAATGGGACAACGTCCAGAATCGAGATTCACGGTTGTGTAAAACAATAATAATACTAAATCACTTGTGTTTGGGGTGAAGCAAGATGGGACAGTTTCCCCCCAGAGTGAAAGACCCAAATTTTATTCTCGGTTAGACATATACGTCCAACGATTTAAGTTTGCGAAAGTGTCTGAAGGCGTGGAAAGCTTGCGGTGAGACCCTGGAAATTTGCCACCCACGGAAACACACAGGATTTGATATATTAAAATTGGAGGGTGGTCCAATGGTTTAACTCATTTGGTAAAACATCAATGACTGGTTTTTCACACTTGGTGTTGTGAGGGAGTCTCTGTCAGACTTCAGGTTGTGGGTACGAGGAGTCTCATCTCATGCATGACACGGAACATTCCATATAGGATTGCATTATTTATATGGAATATGATTTGATGTTTTATGTATGCCATTGCATGTGAATTTAGGTGGGGAGTAGCCCTTCTAGGAAAAATTTTATACTAAGCATTGTTCACTCTGGCCGTGGGACCCCATCGTGCACAAGGGGTAGAGAGACTACATCCCACTGAGGCCATGATTATGAAGGAGGGCGATGTGTGGCCTTGATATTACTTTTGTAAAAAGTATTTTATATAAAAGAATTGTAATTAAATTCTTTTGGGAGTATTGTCTAAATAGCCGGGTATGTAATTATGGTAAGAGGGTCGTGATCGAACTCTTACTGCTGTAATTAAGGTTTTCACTTCATATTTTAGATTTAATGTGAATGAATGGATCCCGTACAGATTACTGAGGTGGAAAGCGAAAATCCCTGTCCACGAGTAGTTGTGATATAGTTGTATATCGGGATATGGACGTATGGACTCAGGTGGTTATTACTACTCGTTGAGACCTCGAATAGGTTATGGTTATGTGTTGTATGTCAAGTGTAGCCCCCGAACAAAGGAGACTCGCCTGTCTTTTTTGTGAAAATAGAGATCCCAATAAATGGGACAACAAAGGTGGTATCGTCACCCGGAATCCACCGTACTCCACCTGCGTTGACGGATTGTCAACGGGACCCCGTGACGAAGAAGACATCGTCAAGCTCCGGCAGGTGTGCATGGTATTGGTTATTCATCTCAGAATGTGTAAAGAGCTCGAAATCGGGACAACGCCCAAAATCGAGACACACGGGTGCATAAATAATAATACAATTTCATGCCTGGGTGAAGCAAGATGGAATGTGATCCTGCAGAAAGACTCCAAATTTTATTCTCCGGTTAGACATATGTGTCCGACAATGTTCGCGAAGTGTCGGAAGGCGTATGGCTCGCTGAGACTCGAAATTTGCCACCCACAGAAACACACGAGATTTGATCAATTAAAATAAACGTTGGAGGGTTGTCCAATGGGTTGAGTCATTGGGTGAAACACCAATGATCAAGCCACAGCTAATCCGCATGTGAGGGAGTCGGTCAGACTCTAAGTTATGGGCATGAGGGGAGTCTCATCTCATGCATGACATGAAATATTTATAGGATTGCATTATTTATATGGAATATGATTGGATGTTTTATGTATGTCATTGCATGTGCATTTAGGTGGGAAGTAGCCCTTGTAGGAGAAATTTTCTACTGGGCACCGCTCACCATGTCGTGGGACCCCTTTTAGGTACAAGGAGTTTACAGGGAGACGGCGCTCCGACGAGGTCGTGATTTTGAAGGAGGCCGACATGGGGCCTTGAGTAACATTTTTTGTAAAAGTGTTTTGTATAAAAGGATTTTTATAAAATTATTTTGGACTATGGTATAAATAGTCGGGTAGGTAATTATGGTAAGAGGGCCATGATCAGACCCCTACGGACTGTAATTTTTCGTTTTCTTTTCATATTTTAGATTTAAATATGAATGAATGGGTCCCGGAAAAGGGAAGTATGGAAGTGGTTCCGAGTAACTCGGTGTCCATGGGTAGTTGGTACCGATCCGGTACCAAGACTTAGGTGCAAGATGACTTAAGACAGAAATTCCGCGAGTTGACGATTTGTCAACGGGACCCCTAGAAATTGGGGTGTCACAAATACTATAGTTACTAGAATGCCTATGATTTTAATTCAATAATATACTGACGATCATATTTGATTTGTTATATCTATTTGATCAAATATGTTTTACCCATTCGAATCACCCACACACAAATAAAACGTTGCAGCAAGATGTCAAAAGAAAAAATATTGCAACAAGATGATGATACAAAACTAAACACCACAACAATATGACGAAATCATGAAAAAACAAAATAAAATTCAGATTTATGTGGAATAACCAATTTATTAAGAAATATATTGATACAAAGCGATGTGTATACGAGTGGTTAGAAGAGAAGGTGAGGGTTTTTTTGTCCCCTTATATTTTTTTTGGGTAAATTATGTAAACATGCCCCAAGGGGAAAGAAATGAAAGGCCACCCAAAAGTGGGGGCAAAAAACAATCGCCTCTTTGGGGATTTAATTCCCAAAGACATGCCCTCAAATGGTGTCCCCACCCTAGTCACTTGTCAATTGATAAGAGTTATTTTTTAAAAACAAATAAAAAATTTAAAGTATTATTTCAAATTTTAATATTTATTTGACTCTATAAAATCCAAGAAAAATGCAATTTTTCTGAAAAAATGCAAAACGGTAATCTTCCGTTGTAGTACATGTTGAAAACATAAAATTTTCTAGATCTCGGATGATGTAACGGACTTCACGAGCTGGAATAGTCCTCAAGAAAATCTAGCTACCCAATCAAATTACTGGATTCCCGAGACAGGTCACACTCACAGATTGAGGCACAAGTGGTTTGATGATTGATGATGGGAATGGTGCCACATGACATAACCATATGGATGCCACATAGTATAACCATTTGGATGCCACATGACAAGCTTAGAGGAGTGCACATGGCATGAGAGCCATGTGATGTGGCATTTGCCACCTAGTGCATGTGTCCATGTGACACATGACACATGGCAAAAAAACAATACGGTGGAAGAAAGAAAAGGAAAAGAAAGAGAAAATGAGAAAAAGGAAAAAAAAAAAAGAGAAGGAAAAAAGAAAAATTCGTGCGTGGGAAAGGAAAAATGGGAAATAAAGGAAAAGGGCGAGAGGGAAGGAGGAGAACAAGTTCTTCCTGCTCAAATTTTCCGATGTTCCGACGGTCGAAAGTCGTTAGTTTGAGAACTAAAGTTGGTCTACTCGATTAGAGCTACGAGTAGGTGCCAAACACAAAAGAGGTAGTGTAAAACCTGGGAAAAATGCAATTTTTATGAAAAAAAAGGCAAAACGGTAATTTGTCCCCTTAGTATATGTGACGCCCCAAAACAGAGGTGTCTCGTTGACAACCCGTCAACCCGCGGAATATTCGTGGACGTCGGGTAACCCGACACCACTCATGAAAATCAGGCATAGTCTCCTTTATGCGGGGAGCTCTACCCAAAATACAACCTGTCCCAATCACATGGCAACCTGTCCCAATATTTTACAAAGACTACACCGGGTCCATATGCGAGTAAAAATGGCCACTTTTGCCAATGCATCAATACTCACAAAATTACATCAACTATATACCAATAGTTCAAGAGTTATTACAATACTCTTAACTAAAACATATATCAAAATTTAAAGTTTTAATACATGTTCTATAAAACGAATATCAAAGCCACAACCCGACTTTCTTTTCAAAACTGCCCTGAGTAGCTTCATTCCTCTTGCAATAATTCCTTATACCAAACAGTTGATCCTTCATGCAGGAGCAATGCTCGCAGAGTGATAATTTTCTATATGGTTACTCCCCACCTAAGTGCACATGTCATGGAAAACAAATCACTTAAGCAAATACATGATCCTACTTAGTTGGTCTACATGTCAATCCCATGTCTCGAGTCCTCACCGACTTCACATATGCCAGGCCCAATGCGAGTAAAATCACGCTTTCAAATAAAAGCTTGTTCGAAAACTTACTACCGAGATTCTATAAATATATTGGACCATCTTCGAGGCGACTTGTTGAAAACCTCCAAACAATTCATGGCCCTTCCGACGTGGAATTGTTGGACAACTTCCCAACACACTGAAAATCTTCACAAATTCTTTTCTCACAATATTTCCTTTATTTTATTTGTGCTACACCATCTGGATTTGTGGTACTCTAAGGCATATGGAATGCATTATACCAATCCTTAACAACTCATGATAATATATAAAACATGTATATATTAACATAATTAATTCACACCATGCTATTAAATTCACATCAATAACACCAAAATTAACTCATGGGCTAATTAGCAAATACATAATTTATTTTGAATCACCTAACAACACAAAATCACAATTGTAAAAATCACGTGAACAAGGAAACCTCGGTTGGCATTGTTCACACCACACAATTCTAGAGATTTTCTCCACTGACCAAAATGTTTTGAGACCTAAATTACGACTAAATCAAGCCTCGTATCATTCCTAATCATCACATGGCTCTACCAAATAATAACACAAGTAGAGAAGACCCCTACCTCTCGAGTTGCCGAACTCCACTAAATCGGTGTCCACGCCGCGAGTTCCTTGGCCGCGTAAGAACTTTACTTCGGTCTGCGAACCGGGACCATCCGGAACGCCGGAAATTCTAGAGAGCGCCTCCTCTCTCTAAAACTGAAACCCAGCTTCACGCCTCACCGCCGATGAGTTCTTCAATTTTAGATAAGAAAGCTATTTTCTCTTTTGCCTTATACTCATTTAACATTTCAATAATTTCCATCTTGTCCTTTTGTCTTGATTTTTGACACATGGCTTAATCTAAGCCATTCATTTCATCCTCTCACTAATCATGCAACATGTGTCACATGGGTACATGTAGTAGGTGAGTTTTGTCACATCACATGTCTTTCATTGTCGCTTTACTTCAAGACCCGACACCCTGGCCTCGAAAAACGCAGAGTACTTCGACCATTCCCGAATCCATGAAATTTGACTCGGGTATCTAAGGTCGACGTCATCAAGATAGCTCTCTGGGCCGGCTCGAGGCCATGAGAAGACGCGGTCGCATCAAGATCACCTTCGCAGGTGTCTCTTAATCGTGATCGTGACCAATGACGAGCCTCTCCCACCTCATCCAACATATCTAAGTGATCTCAGGCATGGGCCTCCCATACAATGCCTCATATGGTGCCATCTCGTATACTCGCCCGATAACCGCTTGTTGTAGGCGACTCCACCAACGGCAAATGCTCTTCCCAGCCTACCCCATGATCCAGACGTGATGCTCGTAGCATGTCCTCTAACACATGTATGGTCCTCTCTGACTGACCATCTATCTGTGGGTGGAAAGCTGTACTCATAGTCAGCTGTGTGCCCATAGCCCTTTGGGAACTCTTCCAAAAGTGCACTGTAAACCTCGGGTCCCTATCCGACACTATGGATATTGGTACTCCATTTAGCCGGACTATCTCTCGAATGTACAACCGGCAGAATCTCTCTAATGTGAAGGTTATCCGCACGGCTAGAAAATGTGCCGACTTAGTGAGCCGGTCCACTATCACCCATACCTCATCATGTCCTTGCGGTGTCCGTGGAAAGTGGGTCACAAAATCCATCGTGACGTGCTCCTACTTCCACTCAGCCACTCCAATGGCCGAAGAGTCCTCGCTGGGCTTCTCGTGCTCACCCAACCTCGCCGACACGTGAGACATCATCGAACAAAGTCCCTTACGTGACTCTTCATCTCGCTCCAAAGAAAGACCGCGACGAAGATCCCGTACATCTTCGTGCCACTCAGAGGGGTGAGAGCGAATCAACAATATTTGTTTCCTATAGCCTTCCACGCCAGAATGTTACCGCAGATAGCTGCCTAGGTCAACACGGGATGGGTTTTCATCCTACTAATGATTTGCACGTTTGGAAATGGTAGGGCTTTTGTCGGATTTGCATTTTGTTAAAAATGTGGGAGGTTGGTTGCTCACTGGTTGACTGTAATGGCTTAAATGAAAGTGTGAAATGGTAACCTTGAAGGCTTAGGTCACTAGCTTGACAACATGGGGGTATTACAGTGTCCTCGGTTCTTTCCTCGCATTAAGGCAAATGACATATAGTCAAAGCCAAAACCAGATCTTTGTTTAGCTATAAAACCTAACCCTAGAAACCACTCCTATTTGAGTCAACCCAAGTACCAAACATTCAAAGTCCCATTCAGTTTGAAACCCTAGCATTTAACCTCATTCCCATGGCCTCGTAAATGACATCGAAGAATGTCGTTGCATCTTACCATTAAGAATGCACGAACCCAAAGCATGGCAAGTATTGACCAAAGGAAGACATTAAATGGCATAAAACCCTAGTTTGGAAAGCTGGAACTATAAAATGCAAGATCTGCACATTCAAAGCATGAGGACAACCTGCAGCCCCAAAACTGTTAGCAACCTCCTCTTCATATTATGAGGTTTAGCCAAGCATCCCTTGAGTTGTCATCCTAAAGGGTGCCTGGGCAAAATGAAAATGAGAGAAAGAGGAGAGAGAAGAGAGCAAAATGAGACCTAAATGAAAGTTATGGAAAATCGTATTAAATGAAAAGTTTAGGGTTACAAAGAGGTGGGGCTATATAGTCCAACCCAAAGTGTGAAAAATACAAAAATACCTAAAATATGAAATTACATAAGGGTCAAAAATGGTAATACATCAAAACGTGGTCGCTTGGGGGATCAAGTATACCAAACACAGGTTGAGATTTTGGCTTATGCAGAAATTCTCGCTAGCATAGCTAAAATTGGGTTATGTTAGCGAAATCCTCGCTAGCCTAGCTTAAATTCACAGAGATACGAAATGGGAAATTTCGCTATAACAAAGGACCCAGTAGTTAGCTTAAATTTCGCTAGCCTAGCGAAATTTTTTTGAGATAGCCAAATTGAAAATTTCTAGGCACAAGAATGGCTTAGCTAGCTTAAATTTCGCTTAGCCTAGTGAAAATTCCCCACCCCGCTTAGGGATTGTGAGTTCTCGCTATGATTGCTAAATTAATCCCAAATGAATTTCGCAATCATAGCGAAAAACCTGGATTGTTCCTCCCGCTTCCCTGCTTTGCTCACTCCAGATCTCTCCTCGCACTTTTATCATCACTTTGCCTTCAATTCTTCACGAATCTGATATTTCATCGCCCTCGGCTCCTGCGGAAATCATCGAGGATTCTCGCATTCAACACCAATAAGAAGCTGCTTGTTGATTGAAGTTCTCAAAAACTCCGCAAAACTATCCAAACTATCCAAAATCTCGAAATGGAATTATGAAACTAAGTGGACTTGCACATCAATTGGCTTTTAATTGATATGATTAGTGAGCAAAAAGCACTCAAAACCTATTTTGAATAGGGCTCAAAATAGCACTTTTTGGGTACTAATCAGCCACCTGGATGCACGACTGATGAGTATCTTAAATACTCATTTTATCCCTATGCTTTAGTTAGTTTTTCTAGTATTTTTATGTTAAATAAGTGCCTAATGCTCTTAAAGTTCACACTTATGATCAGGTAATCGATTTGGTGGAATTGTGCAAATTTGGTGGAAAAACTGATACAGAAGCAACAAGAGAGGCTACTGAATTTTGACTTTTTCAGACATCATATCAGCTCCTATTGAATCAAGCCATATATTGATGAATTCTACACTTCAAGAGCTTTCCAGGGATACCAAGAACACCAAAATTGGAGTTCGAACAAAGAAGTTATGCAAGTTCCAAAACTTGAAGAAAATCAGCAAACATTGCAGCACCTTCAGCAGGAGAGGCTACTGTATTTTAAAGTTTTCAGATAACATATGAGCTCATATTATATTAATCCATATATGGATGGATTCTACGCCGAGCTTTCAGCGGTACGAGAGACACCCCGAATCGGAGTTCGTATGAAAAGTTATGGCCTTAAGTGGGCTTAACGAGGAATTTGCGGCAACGTCGCGACGTTGAGGGTAACGTCGCGGCGTTGCGAAGCGAGAGCATCAGCGTGATGTTAACGTCGCGACGTTGAATCGTTATTGATTACCGCCGTTGACCATAATAGAGATTCGACGAAAGGGCGAAAGGCGGCTCTGACTCGGAGAAGAGGACTTTGTCACCTTTGGGGATGGAGAGTTAGGAGTACATTTTTTGAAGATTTAGGAGAAGATCATGAGATTTGTGGAAGAAAATCTTAAGACTCACCATCATTTGATCATTATAGTTTCTTAACACTCTTTCTCATGTTTTATCTAGTTTATGATGTATCAAACCTCTGTCATTACTTTAAATTCATAGATCCGGGGTTTTGGTTGTGTATTAGACATGAGTTTATATCTATTTGTTAATGTTCCGTTTTCTATTGTTTCTTGTAGATGCACCACTATTGATTCATACTTGGTTTTATTTACATATTGATTCACAGCTAATCTCAATGTGGTGAGTGGTTCTTTGCAAGATGTCTGAGAAGGGTAAAGAACTAGACATAGATGAATCAACCTAATTACCTGGTAGTGTAGAAGTGCTCGGTAATTAGGGCGTGTGAGACTTTTGGATCTTAAAGCATCTCTAATGCTTGGGGTTATTTGAGAAGCAAAGACCTAGTGTTAGTTGGTAGGTTATTCGACCTCGAGAGAAGCTTATAATTAAATTAGACAAAATTAACGGAAAGCATTTCATGAAGCAAATAGAGTAAATTTTTGACTTAGATCTAAGAGAGTTGTCCGATTACCAAGTACCCTAGATTTATAATCTCTTGGTTTCCACTTGATTATGAGCATTAGTTAGATTTAGAAATTTCATTAGTTTAGTTTAAATTTTGTTTTACTATACAATTGTTAGTTTGGATATTGAGAAATTATTATAATTTTGTCACTTAGCATCCCAATTTTCCTGTGGATCGATGTCCGTGCCGTTACACTTTATTACTTGACAGCGTATACTTAGCAGCGGGAATAGGCACTCTTTTATATTTTTCTGCATAATTTTATATACACACTCACTAAACGCCTATCAACGACAAATTGAGAGCAGTGAAACTCCACACAAGGGAATCTCCTCTCCAATCCCGGTCAGGCGGGAACCCTTGCAGTCCTCTATCTGAAGACTACCATATGCGTGAATGGTCGACCCTCGTCCTGTACTGTTGTACGGTCCTATGGACACTATCTCAGCGTCTTTGTCCTAGGACTCGATCCTACGCTTAACATAGGCAGTGTAGCTACTAAACTCCCAGCGTACCACTGAGCTTTGCTCGGGTACTATATGGCGTCACGGTCTCGAGCATGCACTTGCTCGAGCTATACTAGCCAATGCTCCCAGTGACTTCCGACTAAGTGCATCAGCCACCACATTTGCCTTACCAAGGTGGTAATGGAAAGTGAAGTCATAATCCTCTAGGAACTCCATCCATCTACGTTGCCTCATATTAAGGTCCCGCTGCGTGAAAATATACTTTAGACTTTTATGGTGTGAGTACACCTCGAACTCCTTGCCATATAAGTAGTGGCGCCAAATCTTCAAGGTGAAGACTACGGCCGCCAACTCCATGTCGTGTGTGGGGTAATTCTGCTCATGATTCTTCAACTGACGGGAACCATAAGCTACCCTCTCGAATTTGCATCAAAAACACATCCAGTCAGGCCCTCGGGCATCCTGATACATGTTGCCTGTCCTTGTCGGGACTATCAAGATAGGAGCGATAAGTAAGCCTTCTTTTCAATTCTTGAATGCCTCCTCGCGTCGGTCATCCCGATCAAACTTGACCTTCTTAGGGTCCAACCTCGTCATAGGTGCGACCCGATCGGGAGAAATCCTCAGTGAACCTCCTGCTGGTACCGGTGATCGAAGCTACGTATCTTGAAGGCCGGCCGGCCTCTCCCGACTCATCCATGACCTCGACCTTCTGGGTCACGTGCTGCGATCGACCTTCACGTGTCCCGAATCTCACCTCGATGGCGAGCTAGCTTGCGGGCTTGGCGTATAGTTGGTGGTCTCGGCAAGCGTAACCTGATCTCAAATGATACTCATGCTCCCACTCGGCCCGGGGAGTAAATCAAAATCTGATCAGGGCTAAAATGACCAGTCTGAATATGGTTGAATCTGTGCATGAGGTCCATGATTTTCTTGGCGCGATCGTCAATCCATAGGTGATTAGTACCCAAAAAGTGCTATTTTGAGCCCAATTCAAGATAGGTTTTGAGTGCTTTTTGCGCCTTAATCATATCAATTGGCGGTGATGTGTGCGGGTCCACTTAGTTCCACCCCAATTCCATTACGAGATTGTTTTGGATGATTTTGCGGTTTTGAGAACTTGATCAGCAAGCTTAGCTTCTTATTAGTGTTGAATGCGAGAATCCTCGATGATTTCCAAATAGGGCGATGAAATATCAAGGTCGGTGAAGAATTGAAGGCCGAAAGGATGAATAAAAGTGCGAGAGGATGCGAGTGAGCAAAACGAGGCGGAGCGATCTAGGATTTTCGGCTATGATTGCGAAAATTTAGGCTGGGATTGCGAAAATTTGCAATCATGTAAAAATTTGCAATCCCTAAGCGAGAATTAATTTCGCTAAATTTAGCGAAATTTCGCTAGCTAGCGAAATTTACTGTGCCTAGCGAAATTTTCCAATTTCGCTATCTCACAAAAATTTTGCTAGGCTAGCGAAATTTCGCTAGCATAGCAAAATTTTCGCTATGCTAGCGAAATTTCCTGCATAGCGAAATCTCAGCCCATGTGTTTTTGATATACTTGATCCCAAAACTGACCTCGTTTTGATGTGTACCATTTGACCCATATGTAATTTCTCATATTTAGGTATTTTTGTATTTTCACACTTTGGGTTGGACTATATAAACCCCCACCTCTTTGTAACCCTAAGCAACTTTTCATTTTAATACAGTTTTCCCGCAACTTTCATTTTAGGTCTCATTTTGCTCTCTTCTCTCTCCTCTTTCTCTCATTTTCTCGGTACATTGAACACCCTCGTTAGGATGACAACTCAAAGGGGTCTTGGCTAAGCCTCCTCTTAGCAGGAGGTTGCTAGCTTGGTTTTGGAACAACACGGGTTGTCCTCCTTGCTTTAGATATTGCAGTGCTTTGCATTTATGGTTCTGACTTTCCAAACTAGGGTTTAATGCCATTTGTGTCTTTCCTTTAGTCAATACTTGCCATGCTTTAGGGTTCAGTGCATTCTTAATGGTAGATGCACTGACATTCTTTAGATCTCATTTACGAGCCATGGGAATGAGGTTAAATTTTAGGGTTTCAAACCGAATGGGACATTGAATGTTTAGTACTTGGGTTGACTCAAATAGGAGTGGTTTCTAGGGTTAGGTTTTATAGCTAAACAAAGATCCGGTTTGGCTTTGACTATATGTCATTTTCAATGCGAGGATATAGCTTGGGGACACTGTGGCCCCATGTTATCAAGCTAGTGACCCAAGCCTTCAAGGTTACCATTTCACACTTCACTTTAATAAATTACGGGTTAGTCGGTGAGTAACTGACCTCCGTTGTTTTAGCAAAATCCCGCAATCAAAACAAAAGCCTCGCCATTTTCCAAACAACGATGCAAATCATTAGGTAGGATGAAAACCCATCCCCTCGTGTTCGGCTGGAGCAGCTATCTGCGGTAGCTTGACTACGGCGTGGGAGAAACTTTATAAGAAACAAATATTATTGATTCAGCTCACCCTACGTAGCGCGAATCAAATTGCGCCGTTAGGGGATGGTGCGAACTAAATATGATGAGTTGATGTGTACTTGTAATCCATTACAGAGTGTTGACCTTTTTAGTCCTTTTGAATTAAAGTGTGCGGGAGCTGCAAGTTTTATTCGCTTAGCTGATCCAGCACTTGCTGTTTTATTTCTTGCGGTGAGTTTTGTTTCTTAACAACGGCTTCTTTATAAGCTGTTGTGTTCTTTGTTTCTTCATTTGTTTGCGGGTGTTTATGCGACCTTTGGAATGAGGAGGACAGGGTGAAATTTGCAAAGTGAGTGCCAATTGAACAAAGGCTGTGAATTAGTGTACAGTGACCCAGATGGATCCTCTGCCTGAGGAGCGACCAAAGGTCGACAAGCACCCACATGGATCAAAGCGGCCTCTGGTCGATGGGGAACCATGCACCCTCTGGGAGTTAGTGCCCCTCT
This sequence comes from Tetrastigma voinierianum, assembly GCA_016808115.1. Taxonomy (NCBI): domain Eukaryota; kingdom Viridiplantae; phylum Streptophyta; class Magnoliopsida; order Vitales; family Vitaceae; genus Tetrastigma; species Tetrastigma voinierianum. The sequence continues at coordinate 44,748 of JAEQBH010008179.1, forward strand.
TTGCATCATACCTCCTGAGGGACAGCGGTGAGACCCTACCTAGTGCCCTGCTTCCCACATTTCATGGTATGGAAAATGAAAATCCATATTCACACATCACGAGATTTTGAGGAGGTATACCTGACTTTTAGGAGGTATAAGCGACATGGATTTACTTTCAATTGAAAGCATTTCCAGCGACACTCGAGGACAAAGCCAAAATTTGGCTCAATTCAGGTGAAGCGATTAGAAGTGGGCGATCTTGTGAATTTTGAGAAATTCTTGATTGCCATAAAGACCAGTTTGAAAGGCAGAGATCTACACCACCAGCCTTTGACATTAAAGTTTTATCGGTGTTGGGAAGATTCATTGAGACCATCGATGCATGCCCACACCATGGTTTTTGATACATGGATGCTAGTGAACCATTTTATGATGGTATGTCTCCGACCGTAAACAACTATTGAAACTTAATAATAGGTAACTTTTTGAGCAAAAACCCGGATGAGGCCATGGACTTTTTGAACTATGTGGCCGAAACCTCAAAGGCATGGGATAGGCAGAATCGAGGAGCTAGAAAGATCAAAGCCTTCAAACCACACGAGAGGGCATTTATGCACTTTCGAGAAGACCGCAGGAGATGAAAGCAAAATTGGCCACTTTATTTCGAAGGTTGGAGGCTAGAAATGAGAAGCCCATACGAAATGCAAGCTGATAAAATGAGTTACTGCATCTCATCGGCTTGTTTGATTATCGAACAAATAGTAAATCTGGGAACGCGTCGAGCGTGCCCATATCCTAAATCAAATAAACCACCCATAGATGCTCCATGTAAGCCTTTTTATAACCTTAATTGGAGAAATCATCCGAACTGTCATGGAAGCCAAAACCCCACATATGTCCCTCGAAACCTGGCGGTTGCTCCACTTGACACAACGACGGCTGCCAGTATCTTCTCCGTTGGCTTGAAGCGATCCATTGTAAGTGGTAGGCACATTTATAGAAGAACAAAATGCTGGAATGTCGAGACTAACGAAAAAAATTGAAGCCATTGAGGCTAACGCGAAGCCCCGGACAATATGCGCTCTGAGATTTCAAGGTTGTCGACCGAGTGCGAGGTTGAGAAAAAGGAAGGTTCCTCGGTCCGCGACAGAAGGAGTGCATGAAATAGGCTTAACCAATGATCCAAATGCAAGAATTGATGAAGTAAGAGCGGTGGTGACTTTAGAAGTGGTAAGAAGCGAGACCAGCGATCCCAACCTAGCCAAATCATTACGTTAGTGACACATACAAGAAGATCGGTCGACAAATAAAGAGGTGAAGAACAGTGTACCCCTCCATTCCCACAGGCTCTCAGAAAAAAGAAAAATTCCGTTAACTGACGAAATGCTAGAGTTTTGCGTGGAGTAAAAGTTAACATTCCTCTCCTTGACATGATCGACAAATTCCCCCACCTATCTGAGAATTTTTGAAGGACTTATACTAGCATAAAAGAGGGTTTAATGTAAACAAGAAGGCCTTCGGTGAGCAGAGTAGTGCTATCATTAAATTGCAAGACTCGGTGAAATATAAAGACCGGGATGTCCTACGATCTCGGTTAATATTAGGCATTAAGCGTGGAGAAAGCCTTCCGGTAGACTTGGGAGCTAGTGTGAACTGTTGTATTCCATGTACAAGCAACTGGTTTGGGTGAACTTAAACCCCGCGTCCATCACCTTTATCACTAGCCAGATGGGTCTATTAAGATACAGGGGACCATTGAGGACGTGTTAATACGAGTGGGCGGATTGTACTACCCGGTGGACTGTCGTACTTGACCTGAAGCCGTGCGATGGGAACCAATCATGTGCCCATCATATTGAGAGACCATTCTTAGCTGCCAGATGCCATAATAAGCTCTTAGGAATGAGGTTATACAGCGCTCACATTTGGGAATATGACCTTAGAACTGATATCTTTCCATCGGTAAAAGACATATGCACTCGGAGGAAGATGGTATGAAAGAAATACGTATGATGATGGAAATTCTTGAAGAGCGAGGCTAACGGCGACAAGTGCAAGATCTTATTAACCAGAGTTATCGGTGCAGCCGGAGAACAACGGAACTCTCAATGCATGAGCTTAGTGTAGGGGTATTGGAGGAGAAAAATAGAAATCCTACCTCTGATAGCGGTGGCGAACGAGAACCCAATGATTAGAGCTGGAAACCCCTCAGTTGGAGTTGAAGTATGCATTTACGGAAGAAAATGGGCAATGTCGGTTATGATTTCATCCTTTGTTGACCACTTCACGAGAGAGAATAACTTTCTTTGCACCTTCTCAAAAAGGAACAAGCAAGCATTGGGGTGGAAAATTTCTTATTTAAAAGGCATAAACCCAACAATCTGCACCATCATATTTACCTAGAAGGAGTCAGGGCATTGGCGGCCACGGCGAAGGATTGAACCCCTTGCGAGTAGTTACGTGAGTCCACGAAATTGCTCCGGGCGGTATCATTTACCCGTTTCACGATAGCACTTGGGTAGGCCAAGCCAGGTGGTGCCTAAGAAGTCGGGAGTGACAATGTGAAAATGAAAGGGTGAAGAAGCTGTCTACCGTCTCACTTCTGGGTTGGAGAGTGTGCATAGATTATAGGAGGCTTCGATGAGTTGAAAAGATCACTTCTTGCCATTCATCGATCAGCTCCTTGAGAGGGTTTTCGGACACCCATTCTATTGCTTTTTGGATGGGTATTCAGGGTATTTCCAGATAGAGATTGCCCCAGAGGATCAGGAAAAGACCACTTTCACTTGTCCATTTGGTACATATGCTTATAGGAGGATGCCTTTTAGTGCTGCAGCGCCGCCACTTTCGGAGATGCATGCTTAGCATGTTCGTGATATGGTGGGCGCATAATGGAAGTATACATGGATGACATCCTTTGTATATGGAGCGATTTTGAAGAATGTCGACTAATCTGGAGCCATCTGCAAGGTGCATAGAGAAGAACACAGTGCTTAAGCGGGAGTGCCATTTATGGTTAACCCGAGGTGTATTAGAGCGCATTATTTCCGGAATAGAAAGTTGACAAAGCAAAATTGAACTTATCTCCAAATTCGCTAGTCCCAGCGAATGTAAGCAGTTAGGCGTTCCTTAGTCATGAGCTTCTATAGAAGATTCATAAAAGACTTCTCGAGGTGCTAAACCCCTCTACAGCTCCTAGAAAAGATCTTGAGAAATTTATTTGGGAGAATGCCGGGGAGAGTTTGAAGGCGAAATCCCATTTGACTACTACAGTGAGCGAGCACCCTGGTGGCGGTTGCCTTTTGAGGGTGATGTGATGCAAGTGATCTTGCTATCGGAGCAGTGCTTGGCCAGAGAGAGGATGGGAAACCTCATGTAGTCTATTATGCCAGCAAAACTGAATGAAGCACAAAGATTATACTCACTACGAGAAGGTGTTGCGATGGTGCTTTAGACAAATTTGAGCATACTTGAGTCGATTCTGATATAGTCATTTTACCGACCATTCGCTTTGAAATATCTCTGATAAGCAAAATCACGAAAGCAAGGCTCATCCGATGGGTTCTTTACTTGAGTTACCTTTGCAATTAAGCAAGAAGGGTAGAGAATGTAATTTGTGAGATCATCTTTCAAGATTAACAATAGCCCATGACACTCATAGCCCACCCATCAATGATGAATTTCCTGAAGAATCCCTGATGCAGCTAGAAAAAGCTCCTTGGTATGCTCACATAGCCAATTTCCTCGCCACAGGGGAAATCCAGTAGTGGAAAGAAACGGGATGAAAGTATTTCTTTAAGTCCATTCTTTTTATTGGGAAGAGCCCTTCTTATTCAAATGTAGGATCGGATAATCGGAAGTGTGTGCACGAGGAGGAGCAACGGGGAATTACGAGCTGCGCCACGCGAAAGTGCACAGTGGTGGTCACTTTGCTTCCCCAGACAACAATGAAGGTCTTTGCTTGATGCGGTTTCTACCTTCCTTGTTTAAGGAAGCACACAGGCATCTTGGAAGTGTGTGATAGGTGCAGACTAAGGGAAGTTGTCTCGTAGTCATATAGTGCCTTTGAACCCAATTTTAGTGGTTGAGCTATTTGATGTTTAGGGCATCAGATTCATGGGACCTTCCCCATCTATGGTCGTATACATTTGGTGAAATTGGACTATGTGTCAGTGGGTTGAAGCAATGCTTACTATTAAAACAAATGACCACGAGTGGTACTTAAATTCTTAATGACATCTTTTTCTAGGTTCGAGTGCCAAAATCCATTATTAGCGATGGGTTCACATTTCTACAACAAACCTTTGAAAACCTCATATTTAAATATGGTAGTGAAACAGTGGCCACCCCTTACCATCCTCAAAAACAAGTGGTCAAGTGGAACTTGCTTCTTGAAGATTAAGACCATTTTGATGAAGGTGGTAAATAGCCTTGAAAGAAGCTGGTCATCAGTTGCTTGATTCACTTTGTGGACTGTAGAGCGGCTTTCAAGACAATCTTTGGAATGTCCTTATCGGTTGGTCTATGGTAAGCGTGTCACCTTCGGTGGGATCAGATATAAGGCATGGTGGGCAATCAAAAGGCGGAAGACATGGATCTAAGCGGGGTCGAGTCAAGAGATTCCTCGATCTGTTAATTTTGGAAGAAATACGAAATGATGCCTACTTGAATTAAGTGAAGGGAAAGATAAAAAAAAAAATGGCATGGCCCGGATGATAAGCTGGAAGAATTTGTAGAGGACCAAGTCTGTATGACTCAAACTCCGTATTTCGGGCAATCAGTGCGATGGACTGGTCCATTCATTGTTAAATGGGGCATACTGATGGTTTAGTGGACTACTCGATCCAAATGATGATAGGGTGATTAAGGTCGATGAATGAAAGGTGAAACCCTATGTTGTGAAACGGGGCGTCGGGAGGAAATTCTCTGTGGACCCTCACGAGTCCCTACGATCCGCGATCTAAGGGTGGCTCTTGCTTGGTTCGACAACCCTTTGTTCTCGTTGTTAGTTTCGATTAAATTTCCTTAAATTTAAAATTTGTGGTTCTGTCGAGTTTGACATTTGATTTCCTTTTGTTGTGATAACACCAACAAATGATGCCCTTCTCCAGCCATCATGTTTGAGGTGGTACAGTCCTATCCATTAGTTTTGCATTCAATGCTAAGCCAGTTAAAAGTAATTTTCATATTATTATTGAAATTTAAACTGCTGAGCATCGGATCTCTATGATAAGCGACTTAAATTTTTCTTTAACTTTTAAATCACTGTATCTTTGTATCTTCTCTTGCCTTTTTTTGAAAAATTGAAGCCATTTATTACCTTAATGTTAGGATAATTCATCATGATTAGTTTTTGGTCAATTGAGCTTCGGCATAGTCAACCTTGAAGACATTCCCCTTTGGCTAATTTTACGCAACCGAGGTTGTGCCGATAGGTTGCGAAGCTATACCTCTTTCACTTTATAATGGCCTTAAATTTGTTGACGACCCATAATAGGTTTGTGTTACCCGTGTATGAAGACCAATGAAGTCTTCCAAAAAGGAAAAGAAAAAGTAAAAAGAAAAAGAAATGAAGAAAAGGACAAATAAAAGCCATGACACTTTGCCTTGAAACCTTGAACTCTGGTCAGAGGGTATATCGTGAAGCCTTTAAGCAGGTGCCCTAAACCTTCAGCGGTTGAAGTCCCACCGACTTAGTGTTTACTTGGGTGGATGGTAGAGTTTAAGCGTGTTGTAGGTGCCCAATTCTCGAAGTCGTCGGTCCAGGGTGAAGCACCTGCGAGTTTGTGGTCAGTGATCCTTTTGGCTTGATGCCACAAGCCTTAATTGGTTGGGAGTCATCGGTGGACCCCCATTACACGGACTTTGGTGAAGTCGAGTTTTTGGCATGCACCTACAATTTAGTCAAATAAAGAAATAAAATTGTAGCTAATCTGTTGGGTTGTTTAACAGTTTATGGCCATGCGATGTAGCTAGGTTGGGGGAGAATAACTCTGATTTATTGGCTCAAGTGGTTACCTTGAACAATTGAATTTTGGTGGAAATTCGAGGTTGATTTCCTTGAAATTGGCATTGCCTAAAACTTGTTCTTATATGGTTTTTGTTCTCTCATGTCGGTTTCATGCGAGGTGTAAGTATTCATGCTAAAATTAAAGCTGTCAGGTATACACTTTTGACCCAAATGCACTTTTGTAAAGCCACGGCATGCATCAAATTTTTGTTTAACATTGCTAGGGACCCCAGCAGCGTGTCGGTTGAAGTGTGATTAGTACCCAAAAGTGCTATTTTGGAAGCCTATTCAAGATAGGTTTTGAGTGCTTTGCGCCTTAATCATATCAATTCGCCAATTGATGTGTGGGTCCACTTAGTTTCACTAATTCCATTCCGAGATTGTTTTGAGATAGTTTGCGGGTTTTGAGAACTTCAATCGGCAAGCAGCTTCTTATTGGTGTTGAATGCGAAGATCTCGATGATTTCAGCGGTAGGCGATAAAGTATCAAGATTCGATTGAAGAATTGAAGAGCGAAGTGATGAATAAAAAGTGCGAGAGGATGCGTGAGGCAAAGCAGGCGGGAGCAATCTAGGATTTTCGTATGATTGCAAAATTTCGCGGGATTGCGAAAATTTGTGATCATAGCGAAATTTACGCAATCCTAGCGAGAACCAGAAGGCTCGGCTAGGCTAGCGAAATTTAGCTAGCTAGCGAAATTTCTTTGTGCCTGAGGCCCTCCAGACTAGCTATCTCACAAAAATTCGCTAGAGGTAGCGAGAAATTTCGCTGTAGCGAAATTCCTTTGTTGCTAGCGAGAATTTCCCGGCCCTACTTTCTGCAGCAGAATTTCGCTAGGCTAGCGAAATTTTCGCTATGCTAGTGAAATTTCCTGCATAGCAAAATCTCATTACGTGTTTTTAGTATACTTGATCGAAACGACCCGCGTTTGATGTATTACCATTTTGACCCTTATGTAATTTCATATTTAGGTATTTTGTATTTTCACACTTTAGGTTGGACTATATAAACCCCAGCCTCTTTGTAACCTAAGCGACTTTTCATTTTAATCTGATTTTTCCATGACTTTTTTTCGGTCTCATTTACTCTCTTCTCTCTCCTCTTTCTCTCATTTTTTCTCATTTCTTGAAACACCCTTTAGGATGACAACTCAAGGGATACTTGGCCTAAGCCTCATAGCTATGAAGAGGAGGGTCTTGGCTTGGTTTTAGAGCTGCTTTGGGTGTCCTCGTGCTTTAGATATTACAGTCTTTGCATTTATGGTTCCAGCTTCCAAAGCCCAAGGGTTTAATCTGTTTAATGCTCCTTTGGTCGATACTTGCCATGCTTTAGGGTTGATGCATTCTTAATGGTAGATGCAACGACATTCTTTAGATGTCATTTACGAGCCATGGGAATGAGGTTAAATCTTTGGGGTTGGCCCGAATGGGACTTTGGTGTTAGTCTTGAGGTTATTTCAGTGGGAGTGGTTTCTGGGTTAGGTTTTATAGCTAAACAAAGATCCGATTTTGGCTTTGACTATGTCATTTGCTAATGCGAGGATATAGCTTAGGACACTTTAATGGCCCATGTTATCAAATTTAGTGAGCCTTGAGGTTACCATTTCACGCTTCGCTTTAAGCCATTCACAGTTAGTCGGTGAACAAGCAACCTCCTTGTTTTTAACAAAATCCATGAATCGAACAAAAGCCTCACCATTTCGAACAACGATGCAAATCATTAGGTAAGGATGAAAACCCATCCGTCGACCACAGACATTTATCACGTAGTAAGCAGTATTGACGATAGAAGGAACATAAGGAAACAAATATTATTGATTAAGCTCACCTGCCCAGGTAACGCGAATCAATAGAAATCTTTATGTTTCAAAGTGCCATAACGTGTCTGACGTCTTAGGGATATACATCTCACAACCCTCGATTGATGGTAATCAATGCGAAGGTCTATCATGGAATAGACTCGCGCTCCTCTCAACTGGTCAAACAAATCGTCAATCTTCGGCAATGGGTACCGATTCTTGATCGTAACCTTGTTCAACTGTTTATGTCGATACGGTCGAAGGGTCTTGTCCTTTTCTTATGACGAGGACCGGAGCCACATGAGTGAAGTTCTCGGTCTAATGAACCCTTGATAACTCCTGTAGCTAGACTGAGTTCTGCCCAGCTCAATTAATTGCCATCCTATGCGGAGTCATAGAGATGGGTGAAGTAAGGTGTAACTACGTCACAGAAGTCTGACCCTCTGTGGAAGCGATCGGAATGCTTCGTCGAGAAAAACATCCTCGTACTCACGGTACTTTCGAGGTAGATCTAAGTCAGGTCTCACTAGATCCTCTAGAGGGTGAGTTCCTTTAGCCAGCTCTCGGTATCCATGACACGGACTCGTGCCGTCACGAGGCGAAATACCATGCTTGTCCCACGAGAATCTGACACGGTACCGTCCTACGTATAGGCGGGTAACCTCCTGCGCTCCCGCGATCAATGGCGGCTGTAAGGCTTGACCCGATCCATCCCCAGGATGACATCTAGCTTTGACATGTCCATGACCCTCAGGTCCACTGTGAGTAGAATCCCCGAGATCTCTAACTCGGAACCACAACATATTATCCCTATTCTCGCCTTTAATGCCTGAGGAGAACTTACATCTGAGGCTCCTCGAGGCCCCTCGACCTCTAAGCCCAGTATCATAACTAATGCGGCAATGAATGAATGCGACGCACGAATCAAATAACACTCTTGCCCATAGGCGAGATAGCAAGAATGTACCCTGTATAACTGGCTGATCTATTGGCTCAGTCGGTGGTGTGATGGCGTAGACACGCCCCTGAACCCTTGACGTCCTTGCCTATGGACCTCGTTCTCTGCCTCGGCCCATGTGCCAAGCTCTCGCTGCACAGTATGGCAGGAGGTGCTCGTTGACTTCACGAGGCTGGCTTGGCTCCTGCTTTATCTGGTACGTGGAGAGATATATTGTATCCTCTCTGTCCTGCTGGCTAATTGGGGCTAGCGTCACTGAAACCACAGGATCCACGCCTGCGGGAATGATCCCTTTGATATGTCATTCTTGCAGATGGTAGCACACCATTTGCCAAGCGGCCGACGCTTCGTCCATCCACGGCCGGATGGCGCGGCCTTGGAACCCACGTGAACTAGAAGCCCTATGCTTCTTTCCGGCGGAAGAAGGCCCGGCTCTCTTTCTCTGCACTCACAACACCCACATCCAGGAGTGCTCAGGCATCCTCGATCTCTCTACTCGTAATTCGAGGCTGTCCCTGACCATGAAGTCCATGTCCTACAGCGAGTCCTGCAATCACCTTACTCGAATGGACAACTTTAGCCCATTCTGAATCGACCTTGGCCGTATCTGGTGGCACGTGATCATCGGCAAACGGTAGCTCAGTGAATCGCCATGTACTCAATCCACGGTCATGCGTCCTAGCCCGACTCACAAGACTCTGAGGCCTTAGGCGTGACGACGATTATCAGGAAATACTTGCCCATGAACAGCTCCTGGAACTCTTTCCATGTCATTGCCTCTAGATCTCTAAGGGTCTTTGCCCCAAATTCACCATGCTTGGGCCTCACCCTCCCCCAGAGGCTGGGCAGCTAGTCTAATCTGTTCGCCGGGAGGAATCTCCGCCTCGAAACACCTTCTCGACTGCATGAACCAGTAGTGCATACCATCGGATCTCCTCCCTATGAATATTGGAGGGGGATGATGTGCCTGAGATCTACGGAGGTTACTCGGACCTCCACAGGCCCACTCTTTACGCTGCTTTGTGCAATAACCTTGTATGATCCCTCGACCTCGACAAAGCACAACGGTCGAACCTTGGTGGTGCTTGTGGAGTACTCGAAGACGACCTCGTCTTACAAGCAACCCGACAGCGATCTACACACGCGTCGAATGGCGATTAAAATTCAATGCGGTATCTACAAGGAGTAAACCACGACCCGAGACACTATACATCTGAAAACACATTTCATACACGATGTCCATTGCATTACGCCGATGTCTGAGATAATAATTCCATATATTAAATAGTATGCAACAAATTTTTTTTTTTCATTTTATTTTATTTTTATTTTTTGAAAACCTCGTGAGCGATTAACCATGAAACGATGTCCCGATGGTGACAGGAATAGTGTCCCCAAGTCAAAAGCTGGGTCAAGTGCACGGTGTGCACACAGCGCTGAACCTACGGTTGCGTCTTGTAATGCGCCCTGAGCCCGCAGCGCCTGGCTGGCATTGTCGCGAGCTGGCTTTGGCCGTGTGAACTTTGGCGGCGACGTGTTCGCGGGCTTGGCACGGCCAGTATCGCGGGCGCCCCGTAGTGTCGTGCCCACGCCAACGTATCCGCGGTAGTGTATTGGCGTTAATGGCGGTGCCGTGTATTCGCCCGGCGTCCGTGTGAGCGCCCTCACAGCCGTGTCGTGGCGCTTGCCGTAGTGTCGCATCATTGTATCGCGACACACCCGGCGACTGGCAGCCTCTTATCACGTCTGATCGTTTGTATGCGTGACACGCCCTCATTGCCCAGGCGCTGTCTTGATACAAGGCGTATCATGACACGGTGGGAAGCGAACGAAGTGACGTTGCCCCTCACATTTGCGACACAAAGCACGTGTCCGCGATCTGAAAACTCTATCAGCGCCTGTGAGCGTGATGTCGTATGGTAGTATGTCGCTGGCCCCTTTAGTCGTATCATGGCCAAGCCTACCTGGCCATGCGCGCCTCTCAGCCCTACCTGTCACGATACAATGCATTGTATCGTGACTCGGCTACCGAAATAGGCGATAGCCCATTCAGGTTCTTGCACTTTTTTTTTTTCATCATTTTTCTTGTTCTATTCTTGGAAGACCATAATATATATATATATATATATATATATATATATATATATATATATATATATATATATATATATATATATATTTTTTTTTTTTTTTTTTTTTTTTCATTTCCCGGTAGAACCAAAAATAGAATTCCTTAAAATTTTTTTCAGTTTACCTGGCTGTAAAACCTCGAGAAAAAAAATTCTTGACCTCTATAACTTTTTTTTCATTTGATTATGGACTATTTTGCCTAAAATTTCTCAAACAACTTGTTCTCACACTAACTACAATTGTTCAGCATTTTTTCCTATGTCTTCCTCACGAACACACCTGAATCTGACATACCTGCAATTCATACAGCATGATCACACATCTGATCATGTTATACACCAAATCCACACATAAAACCATTAGTAGTGTTCTAATCACGTTACGTGACTGCCTAGGCGATCACATACCTAAGCTTCAACATCGAGCCACACCAAATTGTGGTACTCTCACTCATAATGACCATGCTTTAGCGAGTCCCTCGAGCCCTAGGTATTCGTATACATGCTCTACGTGCAATTTGTGGCCTTGCCAAGGGTGTCTCGTTGACAACCGTCAACTGGCGGAGCGTATGGATGTCGGGTAACCTGACACCACTCATAATCGGGTAAAGTCTCTATGTGCGGGGCTACTTGAAACTAACTGTCGATCACGCCTTGTCTGTCAGATATTTCTGAGACCAAGGCGGGTGCATATGGAATAAATGGCATGGGCCCATGCATCAATACTCACAATTACATCAACTATATACCAATAGTTCAAAGTTATTACAATACTCTTAACCAAAACATATCAAAATTTAAAGTTTTAATACGTATTCTCTAAGCATTAAAGCGACCAGACTTCTAAAGCGCGGCCTCACAGTGAAGCGCAGTCCTCCTACTCACTCTTGTACCTGAAATATTGATCCACTGAGCGGTGAGCAATGCCTAGTAGTGATAATTTTCTACATAGGTTTACTCTCTTCCCAAGTGCCTGTGAAATGGAAACAAGCAGGCTTCAGCAAATACATGATCTGCTTGAATGTCTCGTACTTTGATCCATGTCTCGAGTCCTCATGAGCTTGTCACACATGCCTAAGGCCAAATCTTTGAGTAAAATCACGAGTTTTCAAAACAAAAGCATTTGTTTCTCAGAAAACTTACTACGAATTCATAAATTTATTGGACTACCCTCCGAGGCGAATTTGTTGGATAACCTTCCGAAACAATTCATGGGCCCCTCCGACGTGAATTGTTGGACAATCTCCCAACACAATTCTCTGGAAAATCTTCGTCGAAATTCTTTTCACAATATTTTCCTTTTTATTTTCTTTCATGTCATGCACTCACTCCTAATATTCTAGGGTGCCCCAGTGCATATAGAATGCATTATGCTAATCGCGACAACTCATGCTAGTAGCATAAAACATGCATATATTAACATAGTTAATTCATAATTCATGTTATTAAATTCACACATCAATAACACAAGAATTAGCTCCCATGGTGACTAATTAAGCGAGATATAAAAATTGTTTTGAATCACTCGGCAACCGCAATCACGTGAGCAGTGAAACCCTCGGGTTAGCCTTCATTCAGTCCTAATTAAATTTCTGCTACTTGGTTGATGTTTTGAGGCCAGAGTGCTACTGATCAAGCCTCAGAATATGCTGTAATTCCACGTGACTCTTATCAAGAATAACACAGAAGTGGAGAAGACTATCTCTTGGAGTTGTGAGACTCCACGAATCAGTGTCACGCGTAGCCTCGCGAGTGTGGGAACAACTTTGCTTCTTGGCGACCCAGGCCAGAGCGGTCAGAATGCGAGAAATCTAGAGAGAAGTCTCCCTCTCTCTCTCTAAAAACTAAAAACCCAGTTAATTGCCCCTCACTGCCGATTTGTTCTTCAATTTTGGAGAAGAAAGCTATTTCCTCTTTGTCTTGCCCTTTCGTTTAACATTTGTATTCCCATCTTGTCATTTGTCTTGATTTTGACACATGGCTTAATCCTAAACCATTCATTTCATCCTCTCACTAATCATGCAGCATGTGTCACATGGTACTTGTATTAGGTGACTTTTGTCACATCACGTATTTTTCCTGGTAGTTTCTACATTTTAGGCCTTTGATGCCTCGAAAACACAAATTCATTGCCTCGAAATTCGACGAAATTCAACATGGTAGCTAGATTTTACGATACAATTCCAACGGTGAAGTCCGTTTTGTCATCTGAGATCTAGAAAAATTTCGAGTTTGGTAAAAATACAATTTTCATTTTGAAAAATTCAAATTTTCAGGTTTACATATAGGTTGAAAACCTGAAATTTTCTAGATCTCGAATGATGAAACAGACTTCACCGTTGGAATCATTTTGCAAAATCTAGCTTCTGTTCGAATTTAGTTGCATTTCTGGAAACGATCCAGTCCGTGTTCGGCCGGGGTGTCGGATGACATGGAGTGGTGCCATGGCATGACCATGTGGATGCCACATGAAATGCCAGGAGGCACATGGTATGAGAGCCATGTGGGTGGCATTCACCACCCCTAGTGCATGTCCATGTGACACATGTACAGGAAAATGGAGTAAAAATGTGAGAAAGTCACGAGGAAGTTTGTCCCTTTTTTTGGGATCAAATGAGTTCTGAAGAGGAATTCGGTGGAGGGAGGAAAGGAAAATAAAAGAAAGGAGAAAAAAAAAGAAAGAAAAGGAGAAAAGAAGGAAGAGAAACAAAGGGGATAAGAAAAAATCCCTTAGTAATGGAGGAAAGAGGAAAAAAGAAAAGAGAGGAAAAGACTCAGATTCTCGGTGTTCGCGATCAAAAGTCGTTAGTTAAATTAAAATTGATCTACCGACTGAGAGCTCTGGTAGAGTGTAGCAAAGGTAAGGTTTTCTCCTACATTGGTTCCTCTTAATCTATGGGCCGTAAATGGCCGTGTGGTTAAGCCCCAATAATGAGACTGAGTTTTCGGACTTTGGGACTGTTTTTCGAGATAGTTTCAAGTAGAATTACGAGGCTGCTTCATGGCTGAATTTATAGCTTGTAATGACATTCTTGAAATTTATTAAAATAATAAATAAATAAATAAAAAGAGTAAAATTTACGGTGAGTCAGATGCTGAAGCTAGGAGTATAAATGGGAATGGCTAGTTTGTGTGGACTATTTTTGTATGTTATTGTTGGAAATTTTAATAACATGCTGAATGAGTGGTAAATATGTTGATGTATTGGTGTTATATATATTAGCATGAATGGATGTAAATTATATGTTTTCGATATAATTATCCATGGTACTTGGCATAAAATATGGGTTATAAATTGTTCTGCGTATTGTTAATTATACATATAACATGAGATAACATGTAGTGGCATTTGGTATTGCATATGCACGGGAAACATCGCATTTCATGAATGTGAGTGTTTGGTTGGGTAAATCGACACTGCATTTGGTGTTTGATTGTGTAGAGACCCCCGAGCCCGGCCTGACCCGATTGGCGAGTCGAGCCAAAACCGGGGAGACGTAGTTTAATTCTTTTATTTTACATTTTATTATATTTTATTTTTCAAAAGTATCGGCCAGATCATTTGACCAGGTCAACGGATCGAAGCAAGACCCGATTTACTAGATGTTTTTCAATTATCTTATCAAAACATTTTCTTTAAGTTATTTCTCTTTAGGTTTTTCGATTTGCGAGCATTTTCAAATGGTAGGCCCTGGCTTGTTACATTTTCATAAAATACAATTCTGAACTGAAGAGGCATCTGCCCTTTCAAAATGATATACAAACAAAACGTTTCTTTAGAGTTCGACTCTTTGTTCACAAAATATCCCATGTTAAAAAAGGAAAGGATATGCATATGGCGGGGTATACACTTATATGCTGCAACTTGCTTTATGACTCTGTGCTTCACGATCTCGTCTTCTTTCCTGTCTACTCGAAACCTGCGCATAGATAAAAACTATACGCTAAGCATTTTCATGCTTAGTGGTTCTATACAGTTATATTCCAATATTCATTAGCAGCTTCGACATACATTTAACACTAAACCATGCCTATTATAATAGCATATACTCATGCTATTCATTTCACATGCTTAATTCCAAATCATTTACTATATCCACCAAAACATTACATTTTCTATCTGACAATTCATTTTCTGATTAAATTTATGAGATTAAACATATCATTAAAATCCATTACTTGTCAATGTTGGCTATTCAATTCACATTTAAAATGATTCCGTTTAGCCGATCAACGCTATTATCATTCGGTAATGTCTTTACATTTAACAATTGATCTCCCATCATGGCGGATCTTAGTTTGGTGCACCTGACATGATATCACTTAAATGCTATCGCCATCGCGGCGGATGCGGATTGGTGCATCGCCATGTGGGACATTTTCTTCAATGCCATGACTGTCATGACGGATCTGCGTTGGTGCATCCGCGAGTGGGACGTGGATAATTTGGTGCCTTCGTGACGGATCACCAGATTGGTACATCGAGTCAGGCGGTTCGTCGATTATATCATTCAATTCATTCGGTTTCCAAATATCACATTTCAATTCCATATTCACTTCCGTAATATATTTTCAAAGATATACTCAATCTATGTACTTATTTCATTGATAAGCCATGAGCGTGATGTGTAAAATGTGTACGCCTATGTGCGCAAGTGCACGCGTCGAATCAAGTACTATAGTGTACCTAAGGTACGCATATCGATCCACAGGGAGAAGTGCATTGATTACAGAGTTTAGCCTTTGAATATTATCTGGATGTAAGCTTTGAATGACAAGTTAACTAATGCCTGAACTTAAACTAAACTAATCGATTCTTAGTGAATTACTGTGTTGTGGAGACTAGAATTTGTCTCTCCCCACACCACTTTTGATGGATTATTTCCTAGAAATTACTATTGGTTATTCACGACTTATTGATGGCCAGGGTGATCATTTTCTACGAGCTACCCTCTCAGGTGTATCGGCTTATCACCATTGTAGTAAGGGTTAGGTGTATCTCTACCACATTTCGATACTCACGAAACTCAAATGTTCTAACCTTAATCGCCACCCACCGTGTCGAATATCTCATTCACCAAGGTGGCCAGTGCACTCTGTTCGGATCCTGGGCATCCTCGTCTCTCGAATCTCGGATATCGGCACCTCGTACGATGTTGGCCAGACATCACCATGTAAATAAATCACAGATATAGTCATAAACAATTGAATAATATAAAATCTGAATCTCTAATCCATGCAATCGTGACAGGGTTCAACAACACCCTAGATAAGAATCTAGAACATACTGAATGTAAGTACAAAAATATTCAATCTATAAAACATCGGTAAGTTTTATGAAATAGAAAAATACAAAAGTGAGTCTCTTACTCGGTTAGGTCCTCTCTGCTCTTGCTTTCAGGTACCTTCATTCGATCTGATCTTTGATACAGCAGTTTACGGCTGGTCCCATTTTTGCTTTTAATGATGGATAGACAAAAATTGCGTTGAAGTCGCGACGTTGCCGCTTGTTGACTTCTATTCTTGTTGACCCAACGTCGCAACGTTGGGACGTCGCGACGTTCCATCCCGACTGTACTTCTACCCTACGCTTCAAATGCTTCAAAAGCGCCCATTCCACTGCGGTTCACAAAAAATACAAAATCGGATGTCGAGCTATAAAAATACATAATTAACTTTAAAATAAGCTAAAACAATAAGGCAGACAGTATGCTGTGAGTGTTTAGCGCTCATCACGCGCCAAACTTAGCTTCTTACTTGTCCTGGCAGAAGCGACTCAGCTGGACACACAACCTACATACTATAACCTAAAACTAGAATGCGTGATGCACATGTTGATGAACCAGGAGGATCAAAATGGACCGACTCACACTCTTGCCTTTTTGCTTGAACTTCAGGGGATTCGCAAGGGTGTTCGACTTTCGAAAGAATTTGGTTGAACTTCGGTCTGGGTTAATGAGCACCTCGACCTCAGAAATTATTCAATAGCCTTTCCCAAGGACCCTATGTGCATTGAATGAATGACTTCTAGCGTAAACCTTGGTTGCCCCCAGGCGAGTTGACTCACGCGTAGGAGAATCTAACTACGGAAGGATAAAGAGCGCTGGTTGTAGTCACCGTAGCCACTACTCATAACGAAAAAAAAAACTAGTGCGTAGGTTTATGCTAAGTGTCCATGTAAGCGGGGATTAGTTGGTGACTCCCACCGAGTTAGTTGGGACCGCGGGCATTCGATTCCCTCGAGAGCGTCGCCCCGAGGCAGCTCGGCCTTCAAACTGGGGCCCTAAGCTATGGGAAACTTCCATCTTTTGTCCTTAGCAGGCGGTGAAGTCGATAAACTCCGGCCCAGTTGGCTCGGGGCATTAGGCTTTGAAAGGCCTCGGGCGTACTGGGATTAGATTGGAAGATCCCACTTATTCTATTCCTATTTTTCTTCTTTTTCTTTTTCCTTTTTTTTTCATTTGGGGCTCGAAGGCAATCCTCTTTTATTTATGGTGTCCCATCTCTTTGGTGTTTAGAGACTCCCAGGGTTTGTTGAACCTAAGTAGCCGGGCTCGGCGCCTAGGCATACAGGAGTCATCGGGTATTATTGAGTGTGAAGTAGGCTCGTTGGGAAGTAGTGTCTTAGGTATCCGGAGGCGATTCACTATGCCTCCTACCTATTCGACCCTAATTCACGGGCATCCGACACCACTACCGAATCCCTTTCTGAGTTGTGCTCTGTTTGTCCATGATGATAGTGGACTGATTAGTGATCCTCGACTCTCAAACATGGCATCCCTTGCACACTATCTAAACACTGCAAGCATAAACATATCCTAATACTGGGGACTCCCCGTGGCTGGAAACAACAAAACAACAGAAGATAATAGCTACCAAAAGCAAAAACAAAAATACGCGCAACACAAGACTAGACATACTAAAATATGACATAAACTAAAACAAACTAAAGCGAATCTGAAAATAACAATAACCCATCACAAAACATGAAAACCGAACAAAAACCGATCACCACCACACCCCAAGCGAAGTGTCCAGTGTCCCAGGCTATAAAGAAACGAAGGAGAGGGTGAAGGAAACTTCCCTGGTGATCGGACGTGTCACTGCGGTGGTGGCGGCGGTGGTTGGTGGAGTCTGCGAGAAGGTACAGACGAGCTATGAGTTTGGAGGAATTTGCTGGCACATTTGGAGAATAGTGGCTTTGGTGGCGGGGTATCACGCATGTCGGCGCGAGAGAGCCTCACATGTTACGGGTGATGAGGACTCGATTATCACATGTCTCGTCCCCGAAAGGCATCGCGGTGGAGTGAGAGAGCGAGCAAGGTCCTCTGGGTGAGGGGTGGGACTGGGCGTGGCGCGAGGTTGACGGAGGTGGGGATGGTGGATGAGTAGAGGATTGCTCGGCGTCACCCTGGAGTCCAAAACGAGCCTGATACTCGTGGAGCTCCTCCTCGTCAGGAGCTCATGGCGAGTCATCGTCCTCGGGTTGTAGTACACCGGTTTGTCACGCTTGACCGATATAGCCTTAATGGGGTGTAGCCACGCCTCATTGTCCTCTAAGGGCACCCCTGCGGCGTTGCATAGGCGTATATGAAAGGGAATTGTCGAGTTCATTCTGATGGGATGATTATGGAGGATGGCATCCTGTCTTGCCAAACATCAAGGGTATGTCACGGATGATGGCGTGGTGGCGAGGCAGCAGGTCACTTCACACCGTTCGTCATCGAAATGAGACGGCGTGATGAAGTGATGCAAACTTGCTGGGGATATAGGCCAAATGCGGCCTTGGGGTGCAACGTGCCCTTCATTCAGTGAGCTTCCACTCCCACTTGGATTGGTCGGGGCCAGAATGACCTCGGGGGTAATCGGACAGCTCATGGCCAGATCAAAGGCTCGGGGAACTAGATCAAGATTATAAAATTGGTTGATAGACTCCGTGCTGAAGTCTACCAACACACCATGCACCCGGACCTTTTTGACGACGTGGGTGGCGAGGTTGCGTAGAATTCTCGTACCACGCTCATCGCAGCTAGACGAGGTGGTTGACATAGCGCCCACCATCCCTTAGTCACAATGGTCTTGCGAAAGAAGTCGTCGGGGTGGTGGAAGCCCTTTTCCTTGATAAAGGACTGATTCTTACATATAAGTTGCATAACTTGTCCCAGCTGACACCACGTAGACCTGCGTGGCCGTCAGGGTCGGTCGGGTCCTCAGCCCGCGACCAGTTTAGCGGTCGATTTTGGCTTACGAAGTATAGTCTGAGGCGGGTCTAGGCGACCCCAAACTCCTGAGGGTACACTAGGGCCTAATGGCACCAAGGTGGCCGCACCCAGGTGGCCTAGACAATAGGTTGAGCACCTAGGGTGCACTATGGGAACTAAGACCGGAGTGGCGACAGGGAGGTGGACATAACCCCTAGGGCTGCTCCCCAAGAGACCCGGCCGGCTCGAACTAGACCTAACAGTGAGAACCAGACGGGGACGAGCCACAAGGATGCCGAACTCACAGGGAGCCGACAGCGGCAGGGGCGAGGGCACCACTGCGTGGTGGTGGATGTGCGAGACATGGACGGAGGGGCTGCAGGTAGGTGAAGATTGATGGTGGCGGTGGCGAGGTGATCGGTCGGGAAGTGGTGGGCTCCGTTGGTTGTGTAGTTAGGCGAGGGGTTTGTGTAGGCGAGTGTGAGGGTAGGGCAAACATGAGAGGCTTCTAGGTGATAAAAGGGGCGCGTCGCGGCGTTGGGTTGGCGTCACAAAGTTGCAAAGGAGGGCAGCGACATCGCGGCGTTCTAGAGAGGTGAAATCGGCGTTGCGGCGTTCCCGGAGAAGCAAAGGCGGCGTCGCGGCGGTAGAGGCGGCCTCAGCGACGTTGAGAGCGAACGTCGAGACTTTACAGAGAAGGCCCAAAATGCAAAATTTTCAACAATAGTCCAAGGTAGGAGAAAACCCCCCTAGTACACTTGGTGACTTCCTCTAACTTATGAAGTGAATTTCTCAAGCCGATCCTCCACATTATTATCGATCGTGGGCCCTGAAAACAGACAACCAAAAGAAAATCCGATTAGGACGGAAATAGAAAACGAGCCAAACTTAAAACAAACGAGAAAAATTAAACCATAGAAAGAAAAAGGTCAAGAAAAACTTGGGTTGCTTCCCAAGAAGCGCTTTGTTTAATGTCGTTAGCTCGACGGCCCTGAATCTCAATGTGCCCGAGAACCCGGACTCTTCTTATTTGCTCCACTTTGCACTTCTTCTAATGTGCTCCGAGTTGAATGAATGCCTTGTATTGTGGAACTAGCCTCAATCGGCCCGACCATTGTGTATTGTTAACTGAACATTCCTTTCTCTGGATGCGTAACTTCAACCCCTCCATGTGAAAAAACTTTGGTCACTTTGAAAGGTCCCGACCATCTCGACTTTAATTCCTAGGAAACAGTTTGAGTCGGGAATTAAAAAAGTGGACATGTTGCCCCGCCTCGAATTTTTTCCTTGCAATATGTTTATCATGCCAGGCCTTTGTCTTTTCTTTATATATGCGAGCATTCTCATAGGCTTTGTTTGGAATTACGTCCGATTCAGGTGTATCGCTTCTCACGGCCAATATCGCATCCATGTTAATTCTTAGGAAGGTTGCTGATGGGCTCGATGCTCGATTCCACCAGCGGGTATGCTTCCATAAGCGATTCGAATGGCGACATACCCCGAAAGACGCCATCTGGATGCAGCTATGCCCCGGTACATCTTCGGTCTTTTAAGCCCAATCCTTCTGGGGCATTAGCTGTTTTCTCGAGAATGGACTTGATTTCGGTCGATACCTGCGCTTGCCCGTTTTTAACGGCGGGTGGTAGGCGAGGGATGTGCGATGTCGCACTCCATACTTAATGCGAACTTTGTCGATCATCTTATTGAAAAAAAATGAGTGCAGATTATCTATAATCGGTGCTCAGTCTTAGGAACGAGAATATATGACTACAGAAGAAAGCCCAGGCCCACTACAGCATCATTAGTATGGTCGGTATTGCTTGACCCACTTAGAGACACATAATCTCTGACGGCCAGATGTACGGAGTTATTATAAGATGGAAATGGACAGCGAAATCCATCGTAAATCAGCAGTTACACTTCGAGAATTGTATGAATGGCGATTCGTCCTTTCTAGAAATACTCCCCGTTCGGCCGACATTTAGCCATGTGGATCTGACCCGGTAAGGCATCCTTGAATAAGCTAGGCGATCAGCTAGATTGAAACACCTCCAGCTCGCATTCTTTGTACGAAATGTCCTCCACATGGTAAAGTGTGGCGGTGGTTCGAATCTTTATTCATTTCATCTTCGGGCACACATCTCCTGATCACTTGGTCAACACAGTGCCTGTATAGAATAGGTTCCTCCCAATAGTAGTGTTTCAAGTGTGCGAAAAACCTCTTTTTCTGTTGATAGCTAAATTCGGGAGGGATCACCTTGGCCACCAAATAATTCACATAGTCCGCAAACCATGGAATCACCTTTTTGTCTTCAATAGCTAAGAGATGATCATCAGGGAAGTCATCATTCACTTGGACCTCATCGCGCCCCTTACAAAGTGATAAGATGATCTGGCCCAGGTTACCAGGTTCCGCCTTTGTCCTTAATCTCGTCGAATTCTTCACGACAGAGAACCCGGATTAGTGCAGGTTTGGCATCCTTTTTAGTCATCAAGTATTTTGTGAGAATGATTAGTGGCAGTTTACTACCTTGTTGTCGATCAAATAAGGCCTAAAATTATCATGAATAATGGCCCAATAGTTCCTTTCGCAGTAGTGGCGTGGATTCGGCCAGGCATGTTAAGTTCGCATAGTAGATCACCTGGAATATTCTTTCTCTGTCACTTTAACCATGGCCTGTCGCATGAATCTTGGCGTCACACATCAGCTCAAATGGGAATGCCAAATCTGGTGCTACTCTGATAGGTCGATCTGCAATTTATCTTTCAATACACTGAGAAAATGCGCACATCTGCTGTGCATCGAACTGTTCGGTGTCCCTTGGACCGATGGAGTCAAACAACTGACTTTGCAATCCCAGAAAGTCTTTGATGAAGCGTCTATAGGGAATCGACGTGGCCTAAAGGCGCTTATCCTTTCTGGAGTAAGGGGTGGAGTAATTTTCAATTCTTCAATCTTTGCTCTGTCCTCTATTCCTCTTGCTGAAATCCGATGCCCAATCTGATGCCCTCTTGTACCATAAAATGGCACTTCTCCCGATTGGAGTCACAAGTTGGTTTCCTCAGCATCTGATCAACCGCAGGCCTCAAATTCTCGGACAATTATCAAATGAGCTACCCAAGACAAAAATCATCCATGAATACCTCGATTGTTTTTTAACCATATCGGAGAATATAGCTGCATCATACATCGTTAGGTGCTCGGCGCATTACCTACGACCCGAAAGGCTGCTTTAATCTGCGAATGTCCCGCGGAACATGTGAATGTCGTCTTCTCTTGATCTTCAGGGGCTATAACAATTTGATTGTAGCTGAATATCATCAAAAAGCAATAGTATTATTCATGTCAGAAACGATCGATCGACATCTGATCGAAGCTTTGACAATGGAAATGATCTTTTTCGAGTGGCACCTTCGGTTGTGATGTCGATAAATTCTCCACCCGGTGATTGTTCTAGAAGGCAGTAATGTGTTATTCTCAGTTCTTATGATGGTTGTTCCTCCCTTCTTAGGTACTACTTGTATCAGACTTACCCATGCATTGTCGGAAATAGGATAAATGACCTCGGTATCCAACCACTTTAATACCTCCTTGCGGACTACCTCTTTCATAGTTGGATTCAATCTTCTATGTGCTTCCACTGAAGGCTTATGACTATCTTTCAACAAAATTCGGTGCATGCACATAGAAGGATGAATCCCTTTTAAATCAGTCAGAGACCATCCGAGCGCATTTTTGTGATCTCAAAGTAACCTCAATAACTTCCCTTCCTCTAATTATATAGGGGGCGATGATCAACGGTAGTGCAGAGCCACCGAATACATACTTCAAATGGCTCGGTAATGGCTTTTATTCCGTATAGGTGGTTGTTCGACGGATGGCATTGTCATTTGGTATTTCACCCTACTTGATTACAAAATATTTCACTTCTATTGGGTTACCAGAAAGAATCCATCCATTTATACTCCTCTGCCTCTTCTACCCGTATTCTGGAATCACTCTGTGTGACTAGCCTCGAAGGATCCATGGACCACCCCAGTGATGTATAGCCTCTGAGTCTCTATCATGAAGCATGTATCACTCTCTGTCGGATGTCTCACAACTTCGAACACGTTAAACTTGACTTCCTCCTCCTGCACTCTAAATTTTAAGCTCTCTCTCCTCCCAGGCATCAATCTGTTGCTCTACCGGTTGCAAGAAATGGTCTACCAGATTATGGGTATTTCTTTATCTTCTTCCATATCTAATCTGAGTAAATCTCTTTGGGAAGATAAACTTGTCAACCTTGGCTAAGACATCTTCTATCACCTCTCGGATGCTTTAAGGACACATCTGTTATTTGAAGTGTATTTGTAGTTGGGTGACTTCTCAGCTTGTGATCCCTAAATATGGATAGGGGCATGTGAGATTAATATTGAAACAAATCCACATAAGACTCTCTCGAAGATAGCATTTGGAGATGGTGCGAGGGATGGAGTGAGCGCACAGGTCTTTAGGCTTGTGGTAGCTTCCTGCGAAGAATGGCCTTACGCTCTCCCAGTTAGGTTAAGCATTTCAAAATCTCTTTGCTAGTCTTCTCTTCTGAGACAAGATGTCCTTCATAAATTTAACATAACTTCGCATTTGTTCCAGAGCATCGGTAAAAGGAATATTGATGTGTAGTTTCTTGAATACCTCCATAAACTTGGTGAACTGCTTATCCAGCTTATGCTTCTTTAGACGCTGAGGATACGGAATTTGGGCTGTGGGTTGTGAACAATCCTTTGCTGCAGTTTCTTCTCCCACAGATTGTTTCTCTTGGGGTTGTTCTCTCTCTGTATTCTCATTCTGACTGGACTGGATGCCTTCCTCAGTTTCTATCTCCTCTACTACTGGGGGTTTCCCTTGCGTCCCTTACTCTTTACCACTTCTCAGCGTGATTGCTTTTACATTTTCATTCCCCTCTCGTCTCGGGTTCACTTTTAGATTTAGCGTGAGGAACGGGTGCCTTTACGTTAATAGATTGGCCATTTGGCCCATCTTGCGCACCTCTAAATTTCTCAAATTGTCTTTTACCTTGATTGTTCAATTGGGTGGCTTGGTGTTGCATATTCGCCTTTGTCTCATTCATAAAGGCAGTGTGAGAGGTAAGCATTTGCGCAAGGGCTTGTTCCAAGTCCACCTTTTTCTCAGGAGGTGTTTCGCTCGCTCGGGGTGGTGGCATGTTGTTCTGATTGTTCCTCCATCCATAACCACTGGCTGACCGACTATTCGACTGTTACATGCCCTTGGCCTTGATTTTGGATTCGATGGTTGTTGCCCCCATCACGACCACTATTCTTGTGGCTGACTCGATTAAACCTCGACACTATCTTTGGGCTTGCTCTTGTTTGCTTCTAGTGGCATTCTATGCGGTTGTGCTATCCTCCATAAATTCACACAACTCCAGCGGGACATTCTGTGTAGCGTGCGATCGCTGGCGTGCAGTCGGTAGCAGTGTGTGCCACATGAGTAACTAGATTATTGAGTACCTCGTTATCTATGCACCTTTATGGCGCCTTAGTGTAGTCTTCTCTCTAGGCCGCGATTGGTATTGGTAGCGGCGTCTTCAAGATTTCATAAGCAGTGGTAGTCTTCTTAATTGCGACCCTCTGAGGCATCGATCAACACATTAGTCGCATTCCTCGATATTATAAAAGTATGGACACATCCATCCCGGTTGCTGTGATGTGGGCATTTCCTCAACGATTCATGAAATACATCCCGTACCTACGCGGAGTTCTCTCCCTCTAGTTGTCAAAGTATTGATCTTTTGCACCAGTTGTGCAATTTTTGTAGGGAGGCAGTGAAGCTCCCCGCACTAAATCATTCCATGGTAATGTAGTCCAGGTGGTTGACTTGTCGGCCAATGTTTAGCTCTATCACCTAGTGAGTGAACAATCTCCAACTAGGAGTGCCTCTTTTAGTGACCCATTGTACTTGGTGAGTTGTCACAAACTTCGGGAAGTTGGTCAAATGCATATTCCCAGTTCTCATTGCGAATGTAGGAACGGGATGTTTTGTGGCATCACAATAAGATTGCGACTTCAGCGAAGTTGTTTGCAGATAGGTGGTCTTCGGATAGTCGTCTCCATAACCGTAGGCGGTAGGGCAAACTCTTCTAGCAACATGAATGGATTATCCCAGTGTATAGTGGCTGGTGTGATTCCTATTGTTATTCCTATTACGGGCCCTTTGTGGCTCGTTTTGCTCAATGCCAAGATTCTGCTCATCATTGTTCTGCATGATTGCTAGATTTCTATTATGTGATGTTCTCAGTTCTCGGCGTAATCGGTGTAAGGTTCTTTCCGGCTCAGGATCAAACGGATGTAGTTCAGCTTGACCTCGTGTTATACACTCTTGTAACCTTGAGTAACGATCACACACGAGAAAGAAAGACCAAATTACCAACACTTGTAAAAAAAAATAAAAACAAAAATTCCAGAGTAATATCTAATTGCCTTGTTGTCAATATCAACACTAAACTTCTCCCCGACAACGGTGCCAAAAACTTGATAAGCCATGAGCGTGATGTGTAAAATGTGTACGCCTATGTGTGCAAGTGCACGCGTCGAATCAAGTAATATAGTGTACCTGGGAATGCGGATATCCAATCCTGAGGAGAGATGTGTGTTGATTACGAGGTTAACCTTTGAATATTATGCGGATGTAAGCTTTAGACCAACCAAAGTTAACTAATGCGACTTAGCTAAACCTTAATGGAGTTAGTGAATTGCGTGTTGTGGAGACTAAAATTATGTCTCCCCCACCACCCACTTTTGATGGATTACTTCTGAAGAAATTACTATTCGGTTTATTCGACTTATTGATATTGGGGTGATCTTGCCTAAACTACCTCTCTCGAGGTGTATAAAACTATCTCGCTAGTAGGGTTAGTGTATCTCTACCCCGACTCGATACTCAAAGCTCTTAAATGTTCTAGCTTATGTCGCCCACCTCATAATCGAAATATCTACATTGCAAGATTGGCCAGAAGTGCAACTTTCTATTCATATCCTTTGGGCGTCCTCATCTCTCGAATCTTTCGGATATCCGGCACACTCTTGCCAATGTTGGCGGACATCACCATGTAAATAAATCACGGATATAGACGAATGCAACAAGTCATAAACAAGCCCCGAATAATATAAAATCTGAATCTCTAATCCATGCAGTCGTGACAGGGTTCAACAACACCCTAGATAAGAATCTAGAACATACTGAACGTAAGTACAGAAATATTCAATCTATAAAACATCAATAGTTTTATCAGAAAATAAGAAAATACAAAAGTAGGTCTCTTCTTATGGATCTAAGTCCTCATCTGTTCGCATTGCCGCCCGTTAAATACGATCTTGATACCACGATTTATGGTCCTTTTTGCTTTTAATGATGGATAGACAAAAAATCAGCGCCCGGCGTCGCGCGGTTACTAACAGCGTAGCATTGAGACGGCAGCGTGACATTCAGAGCGTCAGCGGCGTTCTGCGTGGCTTCTATTCTTGTTGACCGCGTGCGACGATTGGGTAGCGGCGTTCCATCGGCTTTATGCCCTTCTACCACCGCTCCAAAATGCTTCCGTAGCCAGCTACCCGCAGTTCACATAAAATACAAAAATCAGATATCGGGTTATAGAAATACATAATTAACTTTAAAATAAAGCTAAAACAATAAGACAGACGCGGGTATGGCATGAGTGTTTTAGGCACTCATCATTCATATACTCATTCATGTATTCATTTCATACAGTTGCGTAGCTAAATGCCAAATAAGAATAAAGTCGGAAGAACAAGCCAGAAGGCTGCGCAGGATCTTCCTTATCTACGATCCGGTCTGGATTGGCGATCATCACCGTCTAGTTAATAACAATCACGCCACTCTTGGTGGATAAATAATTTACTGAAACAATTTTGGTGAATTCTCAGATTTATTTTGATTAACAGTCTTAGGTTAAGACACTAAGTTTGCCAAATAATTAGCTTTGCCTCGGCGGCCCAGTACGGTATGTTTTCATGGCGTTCTATCCTTATTTGAACCCCCATTAATCATTTCTTAGGGTCCTAACAATGGTGCATGAATCACGGGACTTAACGGTGCAAAATATACCGTGAGGCGGTGGTAGGTAGTACCGTACCGCTGGTAGTCACCGTTACCGGAGTTCCTCCTTTGTCGATTGGGTACCGGTACCACTTTGAGTGGTACCGATACCACTTCTCTTCTGTACCAAAAAATGTCTTGAATGCTGACCCTTTGAGTCAATCTGGTACCACTCTGTCTGTACCAAAATGCACCATGGGTAATTCGTAGTACAGTCTGGCAGCTCTGTTTGCCCATAAATGGCGAGTTTTTCACCATTTTCTCACAAAATCAACATTTCTTTATACAAACTCACCAGATCTCCATCCACCATGGAATCCATCTTAAACAACTCCAAAGTGGGGTTGGATCGAGAAGAAATCCCGCTACCCAGTTAGGGCTTTTCCCAAATCGAGGAAATCACAAAAATATGAGGTTAGGGGTTTGATTTTCTTACCTTAGCCTCTTTAAAATCTCTTCTTGTAGGTTGCTTGATCTCTTAGAACCCAAGAAATGGAAGCAAACCCATCCAAAACTTGATCTCTTGCAAACCCTAGCTCTTTCTCCCTTTTTCTCCTCTCTTCTTCTCCAAAAACGGGAAGGCTAAAAAATGAGCTCCCTTTTGACCACTTTTGGTCTTTTAATATCCCTCTTAAGTGTAAGGCCATGTTTGGCCTTCCAGCCTATTTTCATTTCTCATTTTCCACCTTTTTGGTCTTAAGTCACTAAATCTTCATAAGGCCTTGTTTGGCCCATATGATTAATCCATTTCCATTTTTGGCATTCTAACTCTTTATTTCACTTTAGCATTTAAGCATCGAACGACCCTTAGGTCCTCATTTTAGAAATTTTTCATTTGCCCTTTTTCACTTGGAGTTATTTCGGGTTCGATCACTTTCTCATTTTGGTATATAATATTCAATCATATGCTCACACTTTCAATTTTACATTTCTCAATTTATCGAGTTCATCAAATTTCCCAGGAAAAAAACCCAAGTTTGACTCAATTTATACTCAGAATATATAATAATTAATACTGTAAAATTCTAGGGTATTTTTGGGGTGTTACAATTCTCCCCCACTTAAAAAATTTCGTCCTCGAAATTTACCTTGAATAAGCAGATTCTGCGAATGCGCTCTGTGTCGTTCTTCACTTTCCTAAGTAAACTGCCCGGTCTTATTAGTTTCTCCACAACACTTTGACCAATGGAATCTTCTTGTTCCGTAGTTCTTTCACTTCTGAGCCAAAGTCTCTATTGGCTCTTCTTCAATATATCAAATCACAGTCTCCAGCTCAATTGTCTCCGAAGAGACTACATGTGGTCCGTCCGGTACCTCACGTAACATGGACACATGGAAAACATTATGGATCTTTTCAATTCGGAGTAATGCCAAGCGATGCATACTTGGACCCACTTTTCAATTACATCATATGGGCCAATAAATCTAGGGCTCCAACTTGCCCTTTTTCCGAGAATCTCATCACCTTCTTTGGCGATACTTTTAAAAACACTTTTCACCGACCTCCTCATAGAATATCTTTTCTCCTTCATATCGACATATGACTTAATACATGCAGTGGCCGCTAAATCTCTCTCTAATCATTTTAACTTTCTTTGATCTTGCCATCAAATTAGGGCCAATCACTTTTCTTTCACTCCAATTCCGTCCAACACAATGGTGTTACATTTTCTTCCATATAGAGCCTCGTATAAGAGCCATTCAAATACTTGATTGGAAGCGTTATTACACAAATTCAGCCAAGGAATGTGTTGAGTCCCGACTACCCTCCCATAAATTGGTCGCACAACTCCTTAACCGCCATCTTCCGAATCTGGATCACTCTCTCTAATTGTCCATCCGTCTGCGGGTGATTGTTATCTTTGAAATTCAGTCAGTGCCCATTGCTTTCTTCTAATTTTCCCAAAATCTCGAAGTAAACCTCGGATCTTGGTCTGAAATAATGGATATAGGATTCCCATGCAACCAAACCTATTTCCTTGATATACAGCTCTGCTAGCTTATCAAGCGAATAGTCGGTTCTCACTGGTATGAAGTGAGATGACTTGGTCAATCGGTCCACTACGACCCATATTGAGTCACGCTTTCTCCCTGTCAATGGTAACCCAACCACAAAATCCATGGTTATTCGGTCCCATTTCCACTCCGGTATTCTGGTAGGCTACAATAATCCCGAAGGAACTTGATGCTCTGGCTTTACTCTTTGACACACCAAACACTTGGTTACAAACTCTGATACATCTCTTTTCATTCCGGACCACCAAAATGACATTTTCAAATCTTGATACATCTTTGTGCTACTGGGATGGATAACAAAAGGTCCATTATGTGCCTCATCAAGTATGGCTTTCTTTAATTCACAATCATTGAGTACACATATACATCCTTATAATACAAGGATCTATCTTCCTTTACTACAAACTTGGTTTCCTTACCATCTCCAATCTGTTTTATTATGGCAGAAATTTTCTCATCTTTCTTTTGTGCCTCTAGCACTTGATTCAACAAATTCGGTCTTGCTATCAATTCTGCCACTACTGTACCATCGTCTGATAATGACAAATGGGCATTCAACGCTCGAAGCATCGACCACTACATTGGCCTTTCCCGAGTGATAATCAATCACACAGTCATAATCTTTTATCAATTCCATCCATCTCGGGTTGTCTCAGTTAAGCTCCTGTTGTGAGACGAAATACTTAAGACTCTTATGATCGGTGTAAATGAAACACTTTTCTCCATACAAATAATGTCTCCAAATTTTCAACGCAAATACAATTGCGGCCAATTCCAAATCATGCATGGGGTAGTTCTTTTCATGTGGCTTCAATTGTCTTGAAGCATAGGCTACCACTTTACCCTCTTGCATTAGGACACATCCAAGTCCATTTAGTGAACCATCACTAAAGATTACATATTCTTTACAAAGGTCGGCTGAGTTAGCATAGGAGCCTTAGTTAAGAATGCTTTAACCCTAAAACTTCTTGACATTTTCCTCCATTCAAACTTTACATTTTTCTGGAGCAATCTCGTCGCCGAGTACGCAATCGCAAAACCCATAACAAATCTTTTGTAGCCTTATACAGTCGAAGCTTCGAATTTTTGCCAACATTTCTTAGTGGTTTCCATTGGACAACCACTTCTATTTTCTTTGGATCACTTAGATTCCTTCTTTTGATACAATGTGCCAAGAAGGACACTTCATCCTAACTGAAACTCACACTTTTTCGGTTCGCGCCACCAAATGCTCTTTTCTCAAAGTCTCTAACACTACCCGAAGGTGTGTCATGATTTTCCGAATCTTTTGAATACATAAGAATGTCGTTTATGAACACTACGACAAAAGTGCCAGTCAAATCTGGTCGGAGAAAACATGATTCATTAGATCCATGAAAGCGGTTGCGGAGCATTTTTTCAAATAAGCGGCATTACGAGGAACTCATAATATCGTATCGCGTTCTAAACGCCGTCTTACATGCACACATCGGCATCTTTAATTTTCAATGATGATACGGTCCACTTAAGTCCGATCTTGAAAGATACTTGCACCTTTCAATTAGTCGAACAAATCATCAATTATAGGTAACGGGTATTTATTCTTTACGATCAACTTGTTCAGTTGTCTATAATCAATACATAACCGAAGTGTACCATCTTTCTTCTTAACAAAAAGCACAGGAGCTCCCCATGGTGATACACTTGGTCGAATAAACCCTTTTTCTAGCAGTTCTTGCAACTGTAATTTCTGCTCCTTTAGCTCTAGTAGAGCCATTCTATACAGTGTAATGGATGCCGATGTGGCACCTAGTACAACATGATATAGAAGCTCGATCTCCTCTATGGGCAAATCCACAGTAACTCTTCCGAAAACACATGGGAAAGTCACTAACGGTAGGGATATGTCGGATACACACTAGGCCTTGCCTTTACGGTATCAATCCCACATAAGCCAAGTAGGCTTCACATCGCTCGAACCATTTTTCGCAGCGGTTGCGGATATTACATTAGAGAGGTGATTCGACCTCTCGCCGATGAAAATAACCTCATCGTCATTCGGTGTCCTTAAGGTAACTCTTTTCATTCTACAATCGACTATCACTCGGTGTCGGGACTACCAGTCCATCCCCAATATCACGTCAAATTCTCTGAAGGATAACTCTATCAAGTCTCCCATAAATTCACATTCTCTTGTCGATAGGGCCCAATCTCTATATACTTTATTCCACGATAACACTATGTCAGGCGGGTTGTCACCAAGATGTCATGCCTCGGTTTCACTCCTCGATCGAATTTGAGTTGGGTATGTCGGTACACACATATATGAATGGGTTGACCTTGGGCGCTATGAAAGAGCGTGCTCGAATGCACTCTCATATTTTGTGCTCCGTGGATCCTGACCAATGGCGCTGCAGTGATCTCGGCCAATCTCACCTTATGCTTTCTTCCATAATGGGAACAACGAGGAACGTCTTGTCCTCTAGAGGCACCTCCTTGTGCACTTGCAACTGACGGCACCAGTAGAATAGTCTCTCTACCGGTGACCTGAGTTGTAGGCTGCCTTGGGCCCTGTGGTCCCTTGAACCTCTTACTTTGTTGTTGATGAGCACTTGACTGACCGAGATTTTTCTTTCCCTGTCTTCTATCTTTTCTTTCATTTTCCTCTTTCTTTACTCGTTTCCATTTAGAGCACATGTTGTGATTTTGGAGAAAATCATCGCTGGCAAATCACAATGACATGGGCCCGAATCTTGTCCTATTAAACGAATCTTAGACTTAGGCCTTCTCTTCTTTTACTCCACTTGGCATCTCGGGAGCATACTTGCTCAAGCGTTGTAAATTCTCTCAAATGCCAGGTCACCCCTTGATTGCCTTTGTTTCAAATTACTGAGCTCTGTGTATATTGTTTAAATAGATCGACCCATAACTTCTTGAGCCTCCATCAGAGAAGGGCATAAGCTATAACTCTACGGTGGTGAGTCACGATGCAGGAAGCCACCGCATTATTCCCTCCATCTTGAGTGACGAGTGCATTCAATTTCATAAACTCTTTGGCTGCATTTTCAGTATTCACTCAGTTCTCCTCAGCCATTTTCAGCCATAGAAGGCTCATCCTCTTCTTTCCCAGGAAAATCTGCAGGTTGGTACCTTTACTGAGTTCTTTCAATGGCTGGTCTTGCGTGAGTATTACGATTGGTTGCCAGAAGCTCTTTGTAAGGCACAGGCTAAGCTGTTGGAGGATACCCATAAATCACCTCCTACTACTTGTTGTTTCAGGTTTCAATTAGTTGGTGGAGCATGAGATGCATCCACCTACCACATTACCTATGAGGCTACGGGGCGATTTCGAGTCACCCTAAAGCCTATAGGTACACAGACCATCCATGAATTTACCCTGTTAAATCCACCAGTTCGCGTCGAGTCATATCATCCTTTTATGCAAATGTATCTGTCCATTTTCAAAATCGTTTGGGCCGCCCTGCTGATATTCTGACTTTGATACTGTAAAAGTGTGGCGACCATTGACCGACGTTGGCAAGTCAAACGAAACCCACGGGGACACGTTTAAGTTCTTTTTATTTTACATTTTGTGTATTTTCTTTTCAAAAAGTGTCACGACCAAATCCTGTCTAGGCGGGTTGGCGGCGCTCGAGCGGAGCAGGTTACTCGACTTTAAAGTGTCTTATCAAAACATTTTATTTAGTTATTTCTCTTTGGGTTTCACGATTTGCGCGAAGCATTTCAAATGGTGACCCACAAACATTTACATTTCTTAAATATAATTACAATGAAGGCATCCATAACCTAAAATGATATACAAACAAAGCGTTCAAAATTTGTTTATAAGATTTGAAAAATTTATAGAGCTATCATCTTGTTCTCTGTAGCACACGACATAAAGGTGTTTCCTTACGGATGTGCTTGCGGATGTCTTTATTGATGCGCAGCGGAGAGGTGTCTCTTCTTGTCTTGCATTATAATTTCTTCTCTTATTCTTGCTTCCTATTAAAACCTTTTCCTTTGATTCCTAGGTGCCTTTTTCGTCGAGAACTAGAGCAGTCAAACAACAGGGCACTCTTCTTCTTCTTCCCAGGATTCCCTTCACACAACCCTGTGACATAGCCTTGAAGTGGATTGTTGGGTCAGGGGATCAAACCCTATTCCCTTCGCGGGTATCTCATTGTGAGTTTTCCAATTCACTCCCGGCGTTAAAGCTTGTACCCCTTGACATGGCGCAGAGGTGGTGCTTCTTGTTCCCTTACACGTGCAGTTGTAGTCGGAACCATAACGAGAGGCCGGAAATAAAACCATGCATGCCTCTTAAGTCAAATCCTCCTGTTAGCGGTCTTTTGCTCTCCCCTTCCTTGACCCC
This sequence comes from Tetrastigma voinierianum, assembly GCA_016808115.1. Taxonomy (NCBI): domain Eukaryota; kingdom Viridiplantae; phylum Streptophyta; class Magnoliopsida; order Vitales; family Vitaceae; genus Tetrastigma; species Tetrastigma voinierianum. The sequence goes on from JAEQBH010008179.1 coordinate 78,312, forward strand.
ATTTCACTTTCTGATGCAGTCGACTTTCTTGCAATCTTCTCCACGGTTAAGGTTGTCTACTATCTTCTTGTATTTGGAGCCATGCTTCTGCCTCCATTCATACATTTTCATTGGTGGTTTAAACTCCATCTGGCACCCAAACTCCTCGACATAAGCAGAGTTATCCTTTCTCCCCACGGTTGGGGTAGATACTCGAGACTCTTTGCTGCGTATCAGGACTTTTGATGCTTGCGAGGAAGTTTCCCCGACCTCTTTGTTCTATTAGTTCTTTGAAAGGGATATAGGGTTTCTTTGCAACCTCTTTCTCAAAACCAAACCCCCTTACCAGCATAATTACTTCTTCCATATGGAAAGCCTTACGACACAAATTGTTCTTTCTCTCTTCTTGTTGCTTGTCTTTTCCCTTTCTACATTGCGCAGAGGTTGAACTTTTGGTTGTTATTCAGGCGCGAGGTTCTCCCGGTTGGTTCTGACGAACTTGCTCCTTCGGGTGTATATTCTTCATGATCTCGCTCAGTTGGGACGAGGTTGTGGTCAAGCCATTTGAAATAGGAATGTTTTTAGGAAGATTTTTTTGATCTAGGGTTTGCAAAATTGAAAAACGGAGAAGCGACGAAGATGAAAGTTATATTTAGCTAAGGAAGGAGATGGTGGTGGAGGGAGTTTCTCAGCAATTGCAATTCAATCTTTCTTTTTGTGGACTCTTTGTTACTTCATTTATTTGTGCTTATCGCGACTTAAATGTCGGGCCGCAATTAATGTCTTTGTCATTAAATTTGGAACAAAATTTAAAAGTTGCGATTGGCACACTTTTCTCTTATGTCGCTGACTTAATGTTGTTTTGTCGCGACATAAAAGCAACAAGACTGTGGAGGACAATTTATCATCGAGGTTGCGACATCTAGCATTTCCTACCCTTTTGGTCAACAAGTAATTTCATGACATAGTTAAGTTGTCGCGACCTCAATTCACATCGCGAGCCATAACTTTCCTGATGTGACACATTGCCCTTGTTCTTCCTTCGATTACTTACTAAGTTGCGACCTATATTTACGTAGACATAAAATCTGATCGTGACTTAGTCTGCACTTGCCCTAAATTTGATGATTAGACATCTTTTCTTTCCTTATTAATTTGCACATTCTTAACATCAAGTTAAATCATTTCCACGACAATTCAAACATGTATTCTATTCAATTTTCACAGAATTTATGTAGGGAGAAGAGTACTCCCTTTTTCAAGTCGCTCTTTCCTGTGAAGTGTTGGAGCCGTCCTGGAGTTTGTTCCTTCTCACCTGAGCCATTAAACCACGCATCGGCATCACGTAACAATTTCAAAGGATTCAAATTGATCGAATACTAACTAGCAACTCCTAACAAATCATGACTAGAACTAAAAAATTCAAAGCGAGTAATTAAAAAAATTTCAAAGTCTATATAAAGCAAAATTTATATAAGGGTTTGCCTCCCATGAAAATTTGCTCTTGTTTGAGTCCTTAGTGGACTCATTGTTTTTAAGCATTCTCTCTCTCGATTCACGGTGAAGTTCTTCCTTTCTTTCTCCTGCTGAGATAGTACTTGATCTTTGATCCCATTAACCTTGAATTCTTCCCCGGCCATCAGTCCACGGAGATATTCTTTGCTCCAAAGGTAGTACTTGACACCACTATCATATAGTCCACTCCATTTTGATTTCAACTTCCTTGGAAATAATGTAATACAGTTCAAATAGCGGAACTTGATCACACTCTGAACTCTTTCTCGGAAATCTAACCCCAGTCGTACCATTTTATTTGTCTTGTCCTTGTATATTCTAGCATTGTCTTGACCGTTTCTGATTCCTCTAGTCATTCAGTGGAAAATCTCTATAAGACTTTGCAATTTTGAAATGAAGTTCAGCTTCTTGATGGCCCACATGGCTTGTGTTTAGTTGAGAGGGAGGTGACATGGTTTGCAAGACCGCTTTGTATGGGGACATCGATGGGAGTTACTGAATGCGATCCTGCCAGCCCAAAGTGCATCATCGAGTTTGGAAGACCAATCTTTCTGGCAGACACAGTCTTTTCCACGATCTTTAATCTCTATTGGAAATTTACCTTGTCCATTAGTACGGGGTGTCATTTAAACTCATTATATGTCTGATCCCATGCACACTCATGAGTTTTGCAAATATTTTGTTGCAAAGTGGCTTCCCAAATCCTTGTTGATGCGGGTGTTCGAATCTGCTCAAAATGTTCTTTTGCAAGAGCTCCTTAGCTTCATGTTAGCGTCATTCTCGAATGACTATTCAGCACCCCACCGTTTGGAAACATAATCCTTCTTGCTTAATATATACAGTTTCAAATGATGGTGGGAAGGGTCATAAATCTATCCCCCATACATCAAAATTTGCACCGCCCAATATGCCTTGTAAGGCATTTACCATTCTATTGTCTTTCCAATCTTTTGACATCATCACATGGTGACCAGTCGGCCACGAGTCTTGTGGCTACATTCTTTCTCAGGAAAAATGTCCCCCATATGGTGATGCATGGCATTCATTCACAATCTTGCATTTGTTCCTCCTCTGGCACGCATCTTCTTGCCATCATGTGGCACCCTTTTAAATAGCGGTGGGTCATCCCGGATGTAGTACACCAGCATCGAGTGTGAATGATAATGGGATCCCAAAATGTATGGCACAGATTTCTCACAAGCAAAAACTATGTCTAGCGTCTCCTTTTGTTAGTTGAATAAGGAACAGTAGAGCTTCATTCCAGATTACGCTAGCATAATTATGTAGCTCTGAATATCACTTCTTTTCTTTGCCCCAATCACGTTTCCCATTGAAATCATTGGCATCTACATATTATTTGAATCCACGATCCGATGCAGATTGCAGCCATGATAAAGTTAGCCCGAACTAAATCTGATCTTGATTTTATTGAGAACATGCGGGAGTCATCAAATTAAACTTTGTGTCTTTCTCCGTTGTCTAACGGAATGGTACGGCTATTTTGAAGTCTTTGGTGAATCTCATGCAGAATCGGCTATGCCCCAGAAACTCCTTATCCCTTTTCTTTGTTGTGGGTGGTACGAGAGTCTTGATAATGAAGCCGCCCCAGTTGGCCCATACAGTCCGCATGTGAAATTTATGACCAAGAACAATACCTTTTGTTACCATAAAATAGCACTTTTCCCGATTTAAGGCTAATTTGTTTGTCCTTGCATCTTTGAAACCTTTGTTTCGAGGTTGTTTTAGACAATGCTCAAAACTAGATCCATATCTGTGAAGTCATCCATAAAATCTCCATAACCTCCTCGACCAAATGCGAACATGGACATCATACACCTGCGAAAGTAGCGGGGGCATTGCACAATCCAGTAATCCTTGAGGCAAGGTGCCATAAGGGCATGTGAATGGTTTTCTCCACAGTCACCGGTGCAATAGCAATACGATTATAAGCCGGAATACCCATCCGGGAAACCAAAAATGAGATTGTCACCTTCTTTGTCCAACATTTGATCAATGAAAGGCAATGGAAATGATCTTTCTGGTTGATGTATTGACCGAATGTCGATACATACTCTCCATCCTACATCCGCCGTTCTTGTTGGAATTAACTCATTTTTTCATTTCGGATCCACGGTGAACCCACCTTTCTTTGGAACCACATGGTAGGCTAACGAGGCGTCGAGATGCATATATAAAACCAGCATTTAAACCATTTGAGCACTTCCACTTACTTGACTACTTTACTCATGGCGATTCCCGGTCTTCTTTGATGTTCAACCGGATGGTTTTGCATTTTCCTCTAGCGTATTTTATTGCATGCCATTGTGTGAGGACTGATACCCTTTAATTCCGCATCTATGGACAGCTTGATCGACTCCTGAAGTAGTTCAAATTTTAAGCGACTTGTTCTTCGGCGTCGCTGAGTCTAGCCAGAGATAATCAACTGGCTTACTCTTTGGTAGCTCAAGTAAGCATCGCCGGATGACTTGGCAACTCTTTTAAAACTAGCCCACTTTTGCCTTCGGTCTCTTAGTGAATTCCTTTCTTCATTATTGTCTCCATTTCCATGCTATTTTTGTTTAAGACTAAATACGCATCGGTAGAGTCTGGCGATGTGGAAAATCAAAATGCTGAGAATCTGGAAATTCATCATTTCATTGATAGGAAGTTGAGCATTACAATCGTAATAATAATCAGAGTTGTTGAGATAGACATCATCTACTAACTTGTAATCTTTCTCTCATTACAAATTCTTCAAACTTTGGAGCGATTGAAGTCGGTATGTACTCTGACCACGAGGTAGGAACTCCTTTGCGTATCTATTCAGCGACTCAGTTGCTAGGAATGGCCTTCCTAAGCGACGAGGAGGAACTTGAATCTTCTTCAATGTCCATGATGAAAGTAAAGTCGGCAGAGGAAAAACCGATTCCCCCACCTTAACAAGCACGTCTTCAGCCAGCTCCTTGGGTTTCGCCATTGTTACATCTGCCATTTAAAGTGCTTGTTAGTGGGAGTAACCTCCCCAAACTTAATTTCCTTTACCTTGAGATAATGGCATTGAGTTTATCTTTGCCTTAGGAGTCACAAGAGCCTTGAATTTCAAATCCTCCAATGGTGCAAGGGTGTGAAACTTCCTGGGTCTTTAAGTCTTCACAAGGTAAATTCTTTTTATCAGCGCCTTCTGGTGCGGTCGGATTCCATACTCCTTCCTCTTGCCAAATCTTCTCTTCTTGCTCAAAATTTCCTTGAAATTTGGCATAAAGTGGCATTTGAGTTACCACCACGCCGAATGGCATGCGCTCTTCAACTTCTAGAAAGTTTTCAAAAACCTTATGAAGCTGCTCCTCGCCCTTGACTTTTGCGATCTGGGGAATGGGGCTACTTGAGCGCATAGAGTTACAGGCTTTCTTCTTGCTTCTTTCTTCTTGTTATTCAACGCTCCTTCTTCCTTTCTTTCTCTCCGGTGACTCGACATTTTCTAGGCTTCCTTCTCCTTATTTACCTTCATCTTTCTATGACTTTTCCTTCTCTAATTCTTTCCCACTTGAGTTGCCTTTGCCATGCGATCTTTTGGATTTTCTTCGGTATCCTTTGGAAAAGCATCTTTAATTTGGTCTGCGGGGTCGGGGCCGGTTGCCCTGTTGTGTCTCCGGGTTCTTGAGGAGAGTAGTGGTGGTCGTCCCGAAGGGTGAGAATTGATATTTGGAAGCTTCCAGTTACGCGAGCTTTTGTTCATGGAAGTTCAGCGACTTTATTTTCCCCATGAAGCTGTAGCATCGGTCTTGAGGTCGAAAGGCCCTTTTTGATCCTGATATTCATTTTACGCCTCTCCACATTCTTCTTTGCTAGAACCTTAGTGAGCCACTTTACTGGGGAAATTTTATATGTGTGGGCGTGTTTTGGTAAACTCTCCTCCGTAGAGAAATTCTCATGGTTCCTTAATCTTTGAGGATATAATGGGTTGGTAGGTTGGGGTTAGGCTTGAAATGATATGCTCTGCTCGTTCAAATAGTTAGCTCCTCCCTTGCACTTAGGAAACCTCTTGGTAGCCCCTCGCGTGTTACTCTTCCTTCTCTTTCCTTTGCTCCTATCTCATTTGCGAGTGCATTCTTTATCCAACCGATGCATCAAGCATCCGACAGCCTCGTAGCGGACATCTTGTTCAGCTGATCATTCCATTTCCTTTAGCTCGCTGCTTGCTCCACTGAGGGTTCGGAAGGAAGTCTCATGTTGCATCTAGCAAGATCCTCATCATTGTCTTGCTTCTTACACGCTCTTCTTCTTGAATGCTCCCGCATAAGCTGCATCTATTATACCCTTTTAGTTATAATTCTTTGAGTCCCATAGAATGCTCCATTTGTATTTTCCAGAATTATCAGGTGCATGGGACATCTCTTGGCTGACCTCTTGTGTCTCTCCCGGCCCGATTAATATCAGACTCTCATGCTTCCCCCTTGTTCCAAAGTAGTAATTTCCCTCTTCTTTGGTGGGGATGGAGGAAAGAATCTGCCCAGGTAAGCTTCCATCAGCTCTTCCCATGTATTAACATATCCATATGGTAGTGAGTGACATGATGTATAATATCTCTTAAAAGAGAATGGAAACAAGCTATGACTTAATAACCAGTCTCACACCATTCAATTTAATTGTATTGGCCATTCTCAAAAACCGTCCCGAGTGTTCGGTTGGGATCTTAGGAGGTGACACATGAATTGGTTACGATTGAACCATAGTGATGGTAGCTTGAAGACTCAAAATTGTGCTTATCATCATTTGGGTGTCTGTCTTGAGATATTAAATCTTGGATAAGCTTGGTCTCGAGAGAGTCCTCCCATAGTGTCTCGCTCTTGAGGTACTTCTGGCTGTAGTCTGGTTGTTGCCCTGTCAATCTTTCGTCTGCCATCCTACGCTATTTACGCACTCTTAGCCTTTCTTAGTCCTCTAAGTGTTCTTTACGATCTCGGTGTCTAGTGGCGATGAATTCGGCTCACACAGCTACATTGCATGAATTAACTCCACGAGTATAATATCACGAGATCAAATGGAGTCAGTAATACCAAAAATTGTATTTAACATGAAAAGCTCTGCAAAAATTTCAATAGCTTGCTAAACTACTGCTGTTGAATCATATTTTTGCAAATTTTCCATTTTCTTTTTATAAATTATGTCCAAATTAGTATTTCGCTTTTTGGTCTGAATATTGATTCACAGGAATTCTTCGATCTGACAACGAAGCGCCAAAAACTTGTTCGCTCTTTTCTTGTGATGATGATGATGGATCAAAACACCTATACAAATTTGTGGCGTTATCACTAAAGGACTATTGTCTAATCCCCGGAAATAATGCCATGAAACTTGTTTTATTTGTCATTATCTATTATCTTTGAATAAAAGCGGTTTTCTTAAGAGTAAAATGTTTTTCTTTATGGTTTGATCCGGGATCTTTGCAAGTGTCTGGTCGAACAAGTAGTAAATTGGATTTAAGTCCAAATGCTTGATCCACCGAGAGATCTCAAGATTCTCAAATCAACTACCACGACTACTCAAACTCTATACTATTTGGACTACGATAGGCAGTGGAATCGAGCTTTGCAAACCTTGAAATATAAAAAAAAGCTAAGATATGTGAATTAATAACAAAATGAATTAAAAGCGAAAATTTAAAATAACAAATTTAGATTGCCTGAGTTATCTTTTAAAGTATCATTGAAAATCACGCTATTGTGAACATCAATTCCTGCCAGTTACTTTGAAACTTTGCTCCATGAACCCGCAGTTTAAAACTGTCCAAGGAATATGATAGTGCAGTTGGATCTCTCCATACGCCACTGTTCATCATCTAATCTTCCATGTTTCTTTCGAAGACAGAGGATTAGATGACTACTTTTAATCTAGGTTGCCTTGTTCTGGTTATTTTTCTTTTTCAATACTTAATACCCAGAACATGGACTGCAAAACATAGCTAATACATAGTCATAGCATGGGTTTACACTTTACTGGTTTCCCTTCCTCCAAATTGGAACAGTTCATCCTTTCCTTGATTAGATCCTTGCTAACACGGGATTGAACGTACTGTTCGAATCGAGGTGAACTCTCTGCTTGTTTAAATGGATAAGCCATTCAACTCATTCTCGATTTCAAGTGAGAAGAAGATTTATCGATTTAAATTCACAGAGCTCATTAGATCACCATTATCAAATTCGCATACCCTTTTAGAAAGTGTTCATCACTCTCAGGATTGCCTTCACCATTATTTCTGAGGAGGGCCTCCACGGAATCGAACAATAGAGGCAATCTGGTATGGGTATAAGACGCTTACATTAGGATCAAATTCACAGAATACTCAAAACGTAGAAGTAGATTTACAAGCGATAGTTTAATAGCTTATGATGAATTCTGCGGGAAAGATAATTTATTAACGGAGTCTATTCATTGGAAGGTGGGTTTAAATCACTGAATTACACCCCTACAATGACTTCTTGGTCAAGTAAACCATAAATAAGAGCGAAATCAAAATTCAAAATTTGTAAAATTCAAACAATCAAGAGTAATTTGAAGAAATAGAATTACGCATTCGACTACACTTTATGACTAACGTCGGACCAAATTGAGCGAAATAACAAACTAATCTAAAATAAAAACCAAAACAAAGAAAGAAAATTAAAATACAAGAGCCTTATTTACCGAATCTCTCTTTTTGAGCCACTTGAGGAAATTTGCTTTCCTTAGAGTAGCAGTGTGTATTTATAGGGTTAAAGTTGGGGCTTCTTAGTACACCTCTTATTGGATTTCGCCCATTAGCGGCCCATTTGGTTGTTAATGTCGCGACCTCCGTTCTTTGTCGCGTCTCGATTCATCTCAACTCATTCGCGAAGCTTTTATTTAATTACGCGCGACTTGCCTTTGCGCATCCATGGATACGATGTGGCGACCAGCTAAATGATGCATCGCGACCTCTTATGGCGATGTCGCGACGTGAAATGGCGTCGCGATCTTCTTTCCTTATAGCGATGTCGCGACCGCTAAATGGCGTTCGCGACCTTAATTCACGTGATGTCGCGGCCCAAGCTGAATAGCGTCAGCGACCTTAGTCCTTACAAGCGATGTCGCGACGTACGAGAATAGCGTCGAACGCGATCAACGGATCCCGATATCGCGACCGCTAAATAGCGTCGCAACCTTAATTCCGCTGCAGCGATGTAAAGCCCATTTGAATGACATCGAACCTCAATTTCTATCTCTTGAAAATCTTATGTCGCGACTTCTATTCGGTGTCACAACCTCCATGTCTACTGCTCGGCTTTCAATTATGTCGCGACCTCGAAATTATGTTGCGACATTATATCTTGTTCTTCATTAATTTATGGTTATGCGACTTTACGGAGTTTATTTTGCGACGCTGTTACGCCTTGATTGCCTTATAGCTTCGCGGCCCGGAGTTTTGTGGTTCGCGACCTTGATGTGATTCTTCATTGCTGTCGCGTCGTCGCTACAAGCAGTCCTTTCTTCCTCGTGCACTTCACATTTGCAACATCATTGATCGATCGTGTCATTCACCTTTCGAAGCCAGTTTAACTCCTTTGCTATGATATCCCACTCTTTCCTCTTGAATTTCTTTGCATAACGATTTGGTGAGGATTATTCCAACATTTTGCACATAAATAAGTCTTTTAGATAGAAATCAATCGAGAAAAATGGACTGAAATGGATGACTTGCAAGCTCATCAACTCTTTGTTGTTCACAGTCATCCACATGTTAAAAAAAGGAAATGATATGCGTATAAGCGGGAGTATACACTTATACGCCCTTGACTTGCTTTATGATATAAAGCTGTGATCAGTCTTTGCTTCTCTTTGTTTGCTGACATACTTGGTAAAAACTATACGCTAAGCATTTTCATGCTTAGTGGTTCCTATCTGATTCTATTCTAATATTCAATGTAACTCAAACTGCATTTAACATTAAACCATACTATTATATCAACATATACTCATGCTATTCATTTTGCATGCTTTCAATTTCAAATCATTTACTATATCACAACATATGCATTTTCTATACAGCAATTCATTTCACGATTCAATTTATGAGATTTAAGCATATCGCTAAAAATCTCATTTACACTTTCGTCAATGTTGGTTATTTCCTTTGGTATTCAATTCACATTTTAAGCAGTTCCGTTTAATGAATCCCGACCTTATTATCATTCGGTAATGTTACCACACATTTTACAATTTGATCTCCCATCATGACGGATGTCGTTTGGGTACCCCACGACATGTGGTATCCTTAAAATGGCATCGCCATCGCGAGCGGATACCCGATTAATTGCATCTTGCCAAAGTGGGACATTTCTTCAATGCCATACGCTATCATGACGGATGTAGAGTGGTGCATCCCGCCAAGTGGGACATTGGATAATTTCGGGGTGCCTTCGTGACGGATGTCGATTGGTACATCCCGTCAGGCGGTTCATTCGATATATCATTCAATTCATTCGGTTTCCAAATATCACATTTCAATTCCATATTCACTTTCGTATTATCTTTTCAAAGATATACTCAATCTATGTACTTATTTCATATACTCATTTCATATACTCATTCATGTACTCATTTCATATACTCTTCATGTACTCATTTCATAGTTACTTGGTAAACTACCAAAATACTTGAAATAAGAATAAAGTCAAAGAACAAAGCCAGAAGGTACATCGGATCACAGCTTCCTTATCTTGATCTCAGTCTTAGGTTAGGTGATCATCACCGTCCTAGTCAATATAATCACACACCACTCTTAGTGGATAAATAATTGCTAAACAATTTTAGTGAATTACAAGTTTATTTTCATTAACAGTCTTGAGTTAAGACACAAAGTCTGCTCGAAGTATTCGCTTCGCCTCGGCGGCGAGGTACGATATGTTTTTCACTTAGTTCTATCCTTATTTGAACCCCCATTAATCATTTCTTAGGGTCCCTAACAATCGGTGCATGAATACGGGACTTAACGGTGCAAAATATGCAAAAGCAGGCGGTTGGAAGTAAGTGGTACATTCCACGGTATCTTGATACAGAGTTCCTCAGCATTGATTCGGGTAAGTGGTACGGTACCTTCTCTTCTGTACCAAAATGTCTTCGGTACTAGTACGCTGAGTGGTACCGGTACCACTTCTCTTCTGTACCAAAATGCACCATAGATCACAGATACCCATTCGTGAAATGCCCAGGTACCAACGCTTGTGTTACGCCCATAAATGGCGATTTCACCGTTTTTTCCCTGAAAATAAACATTTCTTTATCTAAACTCATAAGATCTCACATCCTGCCATGGAGATCCATCTTAAACGACTCTACAAAGTGGGTTGGATCAAGAAGGAAATCCTTTACCCAAGTTAGGGCTTTTTCCCCAAATCGAAAATCACAAAAATATGAGGTTAGGGTTTGATTTTCTTACCTTAGCCTCTTCAAATATCTTCTTGTAGGTTGCTTGATCTCTTAGGAGCAAGAAATGGGAAGCAAACCCATCCAAAACTTGATCTCTTGCAAACCCTAGCTATTTCTCCCTTTTTCTCCTCTCTTCTTCTCCAAAAACGGGAAGGCTAAAAAATGAGCTCCCTTTTGACCACTTTTGGTCTTTTAATATCCCTCTTAAGTGTAAGGCCATGTTTGGCCTCCTGGCCCTCATTTCTCATTTCCACCTTTTTGGTCTTAAGTCACTAAATCTTCATAAGGCCTTGTTTGGCCACCCAATTAATCCCATTTTCCATTTTTGGCATTCTAACTCTTTATTTCACTTTAGCATTTAAGCTATCATTTGACCCTTAGGTCCTCATTTTAGAAATTTTCGCATTTGCCCTTTTCACTTAGGTTTTATTTCGGGTTCGATCCTTTCTCATTTTAGTATATAATATTCAATCATATGCTCACACTTTCAATTTACATTTCTCAATTTATTAGTTCATCAAATTTCCCGGAAAAGCCCAAGTTTGACTCAATTCATACTCAGAATATATAATAAAATTATTATACAAATTCTAGAGTATTTTTGGGGCGTTACAGATTGGGTGGGCTCGGTAAATGGGACAACGTCCAACAGAGTGGCACGGTTGCATGAAACGGAAATATGTGTCGGGTATCAACAAGAAGGGATAGATCCCTCCTCGGGTGAAAAACCCACCAATTATGATCAGGCATAGTCCCCAACGGTGAAAGGCCGTAAGCGTCAATACCAGGTTTCGCAGAGGCCAGCGTTGAGACACCAAAGTCGCTACCCTGAAAAATAACATGGATTTGGTTTATAAACAAATGAAATTGGTTTTGAAAATAATCATTGGATGTCATCCAGGCTGACGACTTTTCACACTTTGCATAAGCATGTGTGAGGAGTCGATCGAGGTTTCAGACATAGGGCATGATGGAGTCTCATCTCATTTCATGGCATGTAGGATTCCATGTAGAATTGACATATTCTTTATTGGAATGTTGATGTGTGTATTATTGTGTGAACATGGCATTGCATGTGCACTTAGTTGGGAAGTAGCCCTTATAGGAGTTATCCTTACTGGGCATTGCTCACCCCGTTGTGGGACCCCGTTTCAGGTGTAGGTTATGTACAAGCGGCTGACCCTCATCCAGGACCGCAAGTGTGAAGAAAGTCGAACTATGGCTTTGAGAAACCTTTTTGTAAAAAAAAAAAAAAACTAGATTTACATGTAATATTTTGTATATAAGAGAGTTGTAACTCGAACTCTATGAACTGTTTTGATAAATTTGTATATTTTTCTCAAATATATAGGCATGAATTGATCCCTATGAATGGGACATGATATAGTGGTATCGAGATATGCGATACCCACAAGTATTCCGTGCATTGACGGGTTGTCAACGGGACCCTCGAGTTTTGGGGCATCACAACTTAGTATCAGAGCTTAGGTATACAAGTACCTAGGGCTTGGTGGGCATGGATTTAGTACATGCGGTTATAGTATGGAGCTTAGGTTATGAATGCCTAGGAGTAGATGTCACGATATAAAGCGTCATGGCTTGAAGCGTAAAGTATTCGCTCGTGCATTCTTGGCAGATCGTCATGTGATGATTGTGTTACATAATGTGGGTTACATATTGTGTGGATTATATGCATGATAGGTTATACAGAAAATGAAGAACACTAGGGTTGGAGAGCCTTAACCTTAGAGCGAGTTCGGAAAATAAATGACATAGTAGTTCGAGGGTGATAATTAATAGTGGTTGACATGATGTGTCACTAAGGAAAAGAATTGCTTATCATCTTGCTAATTGACGGCCAATGTGATGTGGTGAGGGGCTGTAGAAGGCGTAAGGTCGTCCTGATAGCTGACCACCACTTGTTTTAACCCACGGAGCCTTTATAGAGGCTATGGCGCTATAGTTGCCACTATTGCGCAGGAGGCTAGTACGGAGTTGGAGTTAGGGAGGGTGGTCCAACCTCTAGAGGTTTAAAGCACATCATCCCCTAACATTTATGGAAGGGGGGGATCCAATGGTGGCTAACCATTGGTTCCAACAGATTGAGAAGATATTGGAGGCTATGGAGATCACCTTCGATGTTGTAAAGATAAGATCAACTATGTTCCATTTAGAAGGTGAATCCCAAGTATGGTGGGATTAGGTTTAGACCTCCAGGAACTTGGAGGCAATGACATGGGAGAATTCGAGAGCTCTTCGCTAGGCGGGATTTTTCCCGATATCTACTAAGACATGCCAAGGCTCGGGGAGTTTCTAGAGTTGAGACGAGGAGCCATGGCATTTTGCAATACGTGGCTAAATTCACTTAGTTAGCACGTATGCGGTTGGGATACGTGGCCCACATATATGGCGAAGTGAGGGATGTTTGAGGATGATCTGAAGCTTGTCCATACGGGGCAAGATTATGGGACTTCTCCCTACAGGAATCTGGACTCTATAGTTACGGCGACTGGCCGCCAGAGAGAGAGATTGGTGAAACCGAGAGCATCAGGGATGCGGGTGTTAGTGGAATGGAAGGCAGGTTTTCTTCTAGCTCGGGAAAGAGGAAGAGGACTTCCATTCCACGAGGATCTCCAAGACAAGGCCTTGGCTCCCATGGCTAAGGCCAGGATCAGTCATCCCAAGATGGGAGGCGCCGGGCTTCTAGCCGGCTGGAGCCAGAGGTCGTGTTTCCCGGTGCCACCAGCACCGGACACTTTGGGACGGGATTGCCCTCGGAGCGGGGATCCTAGAGTTATGGGACACCGGTCATTCATTAGTGGGACATCGCGAGATCTAATTGTTCTCCACCCCACCACCATGGGCGGGGAAGGCAGTGTCCCAGTCTAGGGTGCTGCACAAACACCTATTATTTCACATACAGGATAAAGAAGCCAGAGTATGGGTTGAGATCGGGACGGAGCTCTGGCGGAACCCCGAGGGGACCCTAGGGCGTGTCTCGTCATTACACCATAAACTAACGGTCGGTCGGTTATACAAAAATTATGTTTATGCGTCTAGCCTTTGGGCAAAAAGGGTACTATTGATTCTAGTGCATACGCATTCATTCATTGTTGCATCATGTGTGAAAGGGGTGGACTTAGGGTTGAGGACCTTGGAAGGTTGTTGTGTGTAATCTCTGCAGAGCTGGGTGAGTGTTGATATGATATATCAAGATTGTGAGTTAGAGATCTTTGGAATCCTATTCACTGTGGACCTAAGGGTCATGGACATGTCGGAGTTTGATGTCATCCTTGGGATGGACTGGTTGACGACACACTGAGTCGTCATTGATTGCATTCGTAGCAGAGTTACTGCATACACATAGGACGGTGTTTGTGTTGTGTTTCAAGGAGAAAAGCACGGTGCTTTACCCCAGACCGTGTACGACTTCAGGTGGCATAAACAATTGATGGGTTGGCTAGCAAGCCTTACCCTGGAGGACGAGGTGAAACAGGGTTTGAGTCTATGGTAGTTTGTGAATCCAGGATGTCTTCGGATGAACTGTTGAGACCACATGAGGATGTGGGCTTTATCATGGGACCACCTGCTATGTCTCCCATTTCTATGATTCTGCATAGGATGGCGCCGGTTGAGTTGCAGGAACTTAAGGTCAAGATACAGGAATTATTGGACAAGGGTTTCATTAGACAGAGCACTTTACCTTGGGGAGCTCCGGTTTTGTTTGCTAATAATAAGGGCCAGAGACCTTTGCGTATGGAGCTATCGGCAGTTGAGCGGGGTTACGATAAAGAATCGGTATCCTTTGCCGTGGATTGATGATTTATTTAATCAGTTGAGAGGGGCGTAGGTCTACTCCAAAATAGATCTCCGTACCGGTTATCATCAATTGTGTAAAACCCTGGTAAATTAAAAATTTTCTGAAAAATGGCAAAACGGTAAATTGCAGCTATAGTACAAGTTGAAATCTTGGAAGAAGTTTTTAGATCACCGAGGATGAGAAATGGACCTCACCGTTGGATTCATCTAGCGAAATCTAGTTACCGGGAAAATTTGTCAGATGGGGATAATTCGGAATATTCACGTTACGGGCTGACGGTATTTGTTGAAACTAAGCGAGATTTTTGAAAATTTCGAAAGTTAGGTAATAGTTGAGAAAGTTCGCCATAAGATAATTTGAACTTGAAGCGGGATGAAATAAATTGTTTCAGGGTGAAAATGGACCAGAACAAGTGGGACACGTGGCGCGACGTGAGCCACAGAATTAATGTATAAATAGGAAAAATATTTGAATTTTGGGAAAATATCTCCTAAAATAAGATTTTTGAAACGTTAGAGAGAGAAAGAGAAGGAAAGAGAGAGAGAGGGAGGCTTCCTTGGGTGATTCACTGGATTTAAATGCCATTTAGGTCGTCGGGCTGAGAACTACTAGTTCCTTCGCCTCAACGAGGGCTACGTAGGCACCAAATGAGAGATTTCGAATATCAAAAGAAGATTTAGGGAAAATGAGAGTTTCGGGTTAGGAAGTGTTTTGAGTCTTCCCTCACGGTTCCCTTACTACACTCTAAGAGGTAGGGGATGGCTTCCATGTTTTGATTTTATTCCTACCTTTAGGCTGGATGGGATTGTTTTGAAGCTAATTTTGGGCTGAGGTTTAGGATGTAGTTTTGTGCTATGTTATGGCATGTTTTGTGGATTTGGTCGGGGCGATTTTGGTGGCGGTTTGTGGGGTTTTACTTAGGGCGGGTTTAGGCATGTTGGGGTTTTTGGGGTCAAAATTTGGTGTCTGATAGCTACATATGGGTTTCCAAAGCTATGACCTGGATTACGAAATTGTGGCCACTTGCACCCCTTTAGCCTCCAACTTTAAGCGACCATATCTTCTCGTCACGAACTTTGATTCGGGTGTTCTTGGACTCTATGAAGCTCTTTGGTCTGGGAATCTCAGGCCATATCTTTGGAGGTGGATGGCATTTGGTGCTCACATATTCTTGAAAATTTGATTGTTTGCAAGTGTTCTATTGTATTGACATGTGATATAGAAAATGACCCCACATCTTGTCCCCAGATTTTTTGATTGATTTTAGTCGGGACAAATAGAGATATTGGACTAGTTTTTCCTTCCATGGATATTGTAAATTTGTATCAATGAACTTGATGTGAGGCACATTTGAATCACCCAAATTGGACCTCTATAACTGATTATGGTCCGTTTATGGAAGCTACCACAGTACACCACTGTTTGACCCCATACAACATTAAGTTTTGGGGCGATTCGTTGAGGAAAAAGAGGAGGGTGGACTAGTGTTCTCCAAGAGCTGCATCTATAAACTTGATGTAGGCTTTTGAATCACCCAAATTAGACCTGTAAACCTCAAGTTATAGTCCATTTCCCGGGGGTACGCTCGAGCTGGTTCATTTAGCAGTTTAGTATCCGATTTTTGGAATGTTAGGGGACTAGTTTCTGAATTGAGTTCGGAACTATTCGCTTGGTCTATTATACGGCCCAGTTCGAGGGCGTTGTATGACTTGTTTGAGTGTGTCATTGCTTGACTAAGAGTGATATGTTTGGATGTCAATATGTGTGTTCTAATATATTGACATGTGATAAATTGTTATGTGCAATGGCCATTACATGGCTTGTTTGTGTGTGTGTCATTGCTTGATCATAGAATGATATGTTGAATGTAAATGTTAATATATGCTTGTATGATATATTGACATGAATGGAATGATGTATGGAAGTCATGCAGGTGATGTGATTGTCCATGACACCCGGTAAGTGGTGTGGATTGTGTTGTCCATGTAGCATTCATCATGCATGTGACATGATATAACATCCAATGGCATATTGCATTGCATATGCATGGGGACATCGCAATAAATGGGTGTGAGTGCATGGTTAATGAATCAACACTGCGTTTAGTGTTTGATTGGGTGGGCTCGTTTAAATGGGACAACGTCTCATAGAGTCGCACGATTGATTAAAATGGTAAAGAAAATATGTGATGGGTATCAATAAGAATGGATAGATTCCCCCTCGGGTGAAAGACCCGCCAATTATGGTTGGAACGCACCAGTCTTGGCGTGAAGGCGTAAAATTGTCTAAGAGTTTACCGCTACCCACAAAAGCACATGGTTTTGAATATAAAATGATCATTGGGATGTATCATCCAAAAATCTTTTGATTTCAACAAATGAAATTGTTTTGAAATGATCATTGGATGTTCATCCAAATGACAAATTTATCACACACATGGCTTAGCGTTGTGTGGGAGTCAATAGGGACTTGGGCGCATGGTACACTTCGTGGGTGCATCTCTTTCATGTCATGGCATGTAAGTTCATATAAATTGTGGCATCATTCTTGTTTGGAATGTGAATGTGAAATGTGTTATGTTTTTATTGCATGCGCACTTAGGTGGGGAGTAGTCTTTGTAGGAGTGCCTGCGAAAGATTGTGCCGCCTTTATGGGACCCCCATTTCGGTGCGGGGGGAGTACACGGTGACGACGCTCACTTGAGGCCGCAGTGTGGAAGTCGGGTGTTGCCTTTATGGCTCATTGCAGAGATGCTAGGAACGAACTAGTTCTAGCATGTATTTTTATACCCCGGGGTATTAGGCGTTGACGGGTTGTCAATTCTGTTGGGATTTGAGATGTGCATTTTCAAAAACATATTCAACAACTTCATCAGTAACACCTCTTGCGACACCTTCAATCACATCGGTAGTGACACCCTCATCCCCTGCATCACTTTGTAGAGTTTGTAAATGTATGAATGACTTTCGTTGACTTTTATTTTAAAAGACTTTTATAGACTTTGACAAAATTTTATAGACATTGATAGAATTTTATAAAGTTTGTAAATGTATAGATGGCTTTTATAGACTTTTATTTTGAAAGACTTTTATTTGTAGATATTGATAGACTTTTATGGACTTTTATAAATATTAATAGACTTCTATAAACTTAAATAGCACTAATAACTAATATTTTAACAAAATAAAAGAAAACTAAAATATCATAATTATATAATTTTCAAAAAAAAGAAGAGTACTAACGTTGTTTGAAATAGGTTTGAATAAATAAATTTTTATTTATTTATTTTTATATTAATTTCATCTCAATTTTTCTATGAAACTCTGGAAAAAAAAAATCTAATTTTTCAGAAAATGGAAAAATAATAAAATTGACAAAATGGCAAGGGAAGCACGAGAGAAAATTCTTTGATCAGTAGCGAAGCAGTTAGCCACGTTGGACACTCATAGAAATCTAGTGGCCCCGGAAAAGTTTCATTGAATTATAATACCGTCTAAATTTTTACGAATTTTCTGGGTGGTGGAGTTAGTGACTTCAGGAACGAGATTTTTACGAAAATCTCGGAAGTTAGGAAATGGCTTGGGCCAAGTTCAATTAAAATGAATTGAACTGAAAAGAAATAAATGATTTTGGGACGAAACAAACCCGAGACGGAGTGGACACGTGGCGCCATGAGGGCCACATATCGTGATTTATTCTTATTATTATTTTATACAACCGTGAGTCTCGATTTTGGACGTTGTCCCATTTCAAAGCTCACCACTCATTCTCCAAGATGTTGAAGATAGCATTACCGTACACCTCCTCGACCGCGATATGACCGTGCATATGGAAATGCATGTGATAATAGTAATTCTCTTCATGTTACATGTATGTAGGTGCTACATGAAACATTAATACACCATGTGGACAATTATAATTTTACATATAATTTACATCCATGCAATCCGCGTTAATACATCAAATAGCGTGTATTAACATGTTATTCTTCACACTGCATATTGATCAAGCAATAACACACAAAATGGCCCAAATCTCGGACCCATATACATAGGGCACCTCTTGGTCCCTTCACGGTTCGTCACGAATTCTTGTGATGCAAAACACACCATAAAACCCGAGACATCAGTCAGGGATCAAAACCAAACCGAACCAAGTCTGGACTACGAAAACGATTCAGAAATCACATGCAGGCTGTCAGAAAGCAGATCCCGAAATTTTAACGAACTATCCGAAAAAAAGTCAAAATCTAGCGGTTGTCTAAAAAGCAGGTCCAAAATTCCTAAAATTCCTACACCTAATTCGAAAATTTGAAATTTGAAATTTAAGGCCTTTCATGGCCTCTAAGTCAATCCCAAGTCATTAAATAACCTTTAGGCTAGAAATAACACAAGTAGGAAAATTCCTTACCTCGTGGAGTTTGACGAAACTCCAAGATTTTGGTGCCCAAGTGTAGCTCGTCGCGTATATTAACTGCGTCTTCTTTCACGCCCAGCCTGCAGTCCGATTTTTGTAGATCTTAGAGAGAAGCGAAGAGAAAAAAAATTAAAATAACTCTCTCTCCTTGTTCTCTCCCACGCCCGTTTTCTGACTTTTCTTTTTGTTTTTCGTTTTTATCTTTATTATTATTATTATTATTATTATTATTATTATTATTATTATTATTATTATTTGAATACATGACTCATGTTGCCTCATTCAGGTTCGTTTCTACCCCAAAAAAATTTTATTTATTTTCAGTTCACTTTATTTTAAATGAACATAACTCAAGTCATTTCGACTTCGAATTTTAAATAAAAATCGTCCACACAGAAATCCTTGACGGCTTATCACCCAGTATTAAAATATTAAAAACGTCTCGAATTGACAGAAACTTTTCAAGATCACTAAATTTGTGAGGCAGAAGTGTCGCGCGATCCATTTTGTCATCCGAGATCTAGAGAATTTTCTAGGCTTCCCTGAACCATTATGACAATTATTATTATTATTATTATCCTTTTACCATTTTTTTCTTGAAAATTACAAATTTTCCCAGGTTTTACATTCTTCCCCCCTTAATAGAATTTCGTCCCAAAAATTCACACATACTAGCACACACAAACACAGGCATATGCAGTAATATTCTAATGCCAAATATTAGACCACGCACCTTCGTCCTCAAATAAGAAAGGATAGGTGGCGCGCATCATGCCCTCGTGTTCCCATGTTGCCTCCTCCATTCCTTGGTGTTGCCATAACACTTTTAGTAACCGCATGGTCTTGCGTCGCAAAACCTGATTCCGACTATCCAAGATACACACTGGTCCCTCCTCGAAGGTCCCATCAGTGTCAACAATAATCTCTCCCCAATCCACTACATGAGTTGGATCTAGGGTATATTTTCGGAGCATGAAGACGTGGAACACCTTATGGACACCTGATAAACTCGGTGGTAGCGCAGCCAGATGTCTGATGCCACCCTCTCAGAATTACCTCGAAGGCAGATATACTTTAGACTAGCTTCCCTCAGCTTGCCGAATCAACCCTCTATCTTAGGTATCACCTTCAAGAAAGGCGTGATCACCACCTCGAATTCTAGAGGGTGGCGCCTTAATCGTCGTAGCTTTTAAATGCTGCGAGCGTGAAGGCGCTTTCAAATCAAATCCACCGCTTCTCGAGGTGTCTCTGTCGAATCCGAACCGGTGATGGAGCACTCTCCCATCTATGTCCAACAGATCGGTGATCGACATGGCCTCCCCATATAAGGCATCATAGAGGTGTCATCTAAATACTACTTCACGATAAGCATTTGTTATAAACCCAAATTCCACTAAGGGTAAATGCTCCTCTCAGCTACCCTTGAGATCCAGGACACATGCGCAGCATGTCCTCTAAAAGTTGTATGGTCCTCTCCGACGAACCATCTGTTTAAGGATGAAATGTTGTGATCATCATCACCTGTGTCCCCATGGCCTTTTGGACTCTTCCAAAAGTGTGTTGTAAATCTAGGATCCCTGTTCGATACGATATAGATTGGTACTCCATGGCCCGAGACTTGTCTCACAAATATACAAGGCGGCTGAATTCCTCAATGTGAAGGTCATCCGCACCACTAGAAAGTGTGCCGACTTAGTGAGTCGGTCCACTATAACCCATACGACATCATGCCTCCAATGTGTCCGTGGCAAGTGGGTCACAAAATCCATCATGACATGCTCCAGCTTCCCGCTCGACTACCTCAATAGGTTGGAGTAGACTTGTGGCTTAGATGCTCGGCCTTTACCTGTGACACGTGAGGCACCATTGAACAAAATCTCGGCGTGTTGCTTCATCGCTCGATATCTTGGCGGCGAAGATCTCGATACATATTCATGCTACTGGATCTGCGGCCAGCGAGCCCGATGCGGAACTCCACGGGGATCTCCTCTCTCAAATCGGTCCTTCCGGGAACCCACCGACTTTGCTCCCCTCCAGAAGACTACCATCATTGTGGATGGCCCAACTTCGTCACCGTACTGACGATTACTTTCGATCTACGATGGGCGATACTCACTTATCTGGCGTCCTACCCGCGGGACTCAATCGCCACGCCCGGTAAGGGATGGCCTTAGCTACAAAATCACACTCCACGAGCTTGATCAACATGCGCGACCTAAAGCATCCTGATCGAGCATTGCCACTCCCAGGGAAGCTACACCATGCCTCCCCGTGACTTGATTTGTGCATCGACCACTACATTTAGCTACCAAGATGGTAATACAAAGTAGAGTCATGTCTCGGATACTCATCCATCTTGCATTTTCCTCATGTTGAAGTCTAGTTGTGTAAAGATATGCATGGAGACTCTTATGGTGAAAATACCTCAAATTGCTCACCATCACAGGATAGTGGTGCCGTCTTTAAAGCAAAGACTATGACGCCAACTTGAGATCATGTAGAGATGAAATTCTACTCATGATTCTTTAGGTACATCTGGAACCATAAGCCACAACCCTCAGGATGCATCAAGACACATCCCGAGTCAGTCTAAGGCATCAAGGTACAGGTATTGCCTCTGTCACACATTCGGGACTATCGGAATAGGAGGCATGGCGTGAAGCCTCTTTTCAAATTCATGGAATGCCCTTCTCAAGCCCAGTCATTCGCTCAAATTATTTTATATAACTCTATTAGCTTCAGGCAGGAGTGCTCCAAGGTGAAGTGCTCGGTCTAATAAAACCTTTGTCCAACAATTCTTGTAGTTGGACCTTGAGTTCCTGTAACTCCACCGATGCCATCCTATGAGGAGTCATAGAAATGGGCGACGTACCAGGGTGTAACTCAATGATAAAGTCCACATCCCTGTGCGGAAGTAATCCTGGTAGCTAATCTGGAAAAACATCTCATACTACTTAAGCTACCCGGGCGGAATTCAATTCTGTCTCACCTCGTCCTCCAAGGTAAGGCTTGCTGCCAACACATCAGCGTCCGCTCCATGCGGAGTCGTACCGCGATGCAGGGGTAAAAGCATCATGCTTCTCCTCTTAAAATGTAACTTCAGTAACATCCACATTGTGAGCGAGTAGCCCACCTACGATTACAATCAGCTGACAACTCTATGGTAGTCAACGAGTCCATCCTAGGGATGACCTCAAACTCACGATATGTCCATGGCCTCAGGTCCATAGTGAGTAGAATCCACTGAGATCTACGACTCACAATCCGCGACATATCACGATCGACCTCACCTAGTTCCTAGGGAGAATTCCTGTCTAACATCTTTCACGAGGTTGACCTCTGAAAGCTGAACTTTTCTCACATTATGCGGCGATAAACCTTGAATATCGCGCATCAGGAACTAAACAACACTCTTGTGAGGCGGAGCGTACCCTCATATCGGGTACGATCTATGACTCGGTCTGCGATGTCTGACATAAGAGCGCCCCTGAGTGCCCGAGTGCAGGCCTAGAGTCTTGACCTTGACCTCGACCCATGCCCTAGCCTCCTCTGTCTATACGGTAGTGAGAGGGGCACCTATCTCAGAGCACCACAGGGGCGATGCTAGTCCCTGCGGCGCACTAAGTGAGGAAGGAACAGGCGTGTCCACACACCATCCCACTTGATGATTGGGACTACCTTTGTCCAGCTAACTGCGGGATCCCTACCTTTGTGGACAATCCTTTCTTATGTGCCCAAGATGATGGAAATAGAAGCATGTCAACGACCCTGGCTGGCCTTGTACCTTGGGTGCTCGTGGGACAGAAGTCCTCTGTCTCTTTCCCAAACTTGAAGAAGGTTGATCCTCCTTATCTTCCAGGTGCTGCATCCGTGCCGGGTGCGTTCTCTATCTCTCTCTCTATGGCCAGAGCTGTCCCGACCATAGAGTCCATGTCTTGTAGGCGGAGGTCCACAATCTTGCCCCTAATGGACAACTTCAGTCCATTCTCGAATCTCCTGACCTTGGTCATGTCTATGGCCACATAGTCATCACCAAAACGTGCCAACTCGGTGAATGCCCTTATGCTCCATCAGCGTCATTGTTCTATGCTTAGGCTCACAGGAACTCTTGGGCCTTGGCGAGAAAAATGCTAACTCATAAAGAGCCTATGGAACTCTGCCCAGTCATTGCCTCTAAATCCCTAGAGGTCTTAACTGATCCCACCACGCGGAACTCACCCTCTAGGCTGGAGCAACGGTGGCACGATCTTAATTTGCATCGGGTAATATCCATAGCCTCCAATACTTTCTCAATCTGCTGGAACCAATGGTCTGTCACCATCGCATCCCCTCCCCTTGTAAACGTCAGAGGATGATGTGACTTAAACCTCTAGAGGTTACTCGGACCCCTCCACGACCTCTGGTACTAGCATGCAATGGCGTGGCTGCCGGTGATAACCGAGGCATCTTTAGTCAAAATAGGTGGTGCCTGACCTACAACTCATGGACGACCTCGTCCACATCATAAACACCATCTACATGTCAAGCAGGCTTAAACCTTATTTAATTTAATTTCAGTCTAACTAGTAATGAATACCACAAATCACTACTAGACTTGACAACCATGGTAACCGTTCATCACCCTAAAGTGGTGCTACTTGCCAGCCACTCCTTTTATTTATTCGGGTTCATTTCATTTCGAACCCACTAGGTTATAGTTCTAACCTTAGCGATTCCACTTTTTCCTATATACATTATACCATGCATATAATTTTCTCCGCATAATAACCACGCAATCACATTTCCACATACATCATACCGTGTATAAGTTTCTCACGCAATGTGTAACACACGATCACGCAATCACAAACATGGAACACATATCCGAACACAACATAAAACACACCATGCATGCAGTGGTCTAAACTCGTCCCATGAACTCCTAGGTATTCGTGTACCTAAACTTCGATACCAAACTATAACGCTGGTATCAATTTCACCGCAATAGCCATGGCTTAAGCCCATGTCCCTCAAGCCCTAGGTAATTCATTATACTATGCTTTGATACCATCTTTGTGACACCCACATCGGGTCCCATTGATCACCCATCAACTGTGGAATTCACAGTAGTTTGGGTTACTTTCGATACCACATGGTTGTGTCCATTGCTCCGGGATCCATATTTCCACAAAAATCGGCGAGTCTCTTTTGTTCGAGGAGCTACACTTGACATACAACACAGCTATAAGCAGTAATCCATAAGAGTTTAGTTCAACACTCTTATATTTGAACATATATTAAAAACTAACTTGTTCTAATATAGTTTACGAGCACCACCTCAATACATCCCTTTCCGGGACCCATTCATTCATATTTAAATCAAAAATATGAAAGTGCCGATTAATAATGATCCATAAGAGTCCGATCCACGACCCTCTTACCATAATTACATGCGGAGCTATTT
Source organism: Tetrastigma voinierianum (assembly GCA_016808115.1). Classification (NCBI taxonomy): domain Eukaryota; kingdom Viridiplantae; phylum Streptophyta; class Magnoliopsida; order Vitales; family Vitaceae; genus Tetrastigma; species Tetrastigma voinierianum. Next base: position 102,929 of record JAEQBH010008179.1, read on the forward strand.
ATACAATAGTCGAAATTTAATTACAATTCTTTTTTACGCCAAAAATACACTTTTATAAGTATTGTCAAGGCCACACATCGACCTTCTTCATAATCCTGACCTCGTACGGCGTCAATCTCCTGTACACCCTGTGCTGAAAGAGGGTCCATGCAGGTGGCTTGATGACCGAGTAGAAAATTTCTCCTATAAGGGCTACTCCCCGCCTAAATGCACATGAAATGACGTACATAAAACATGAAACCATATTCCATATAAATAATGCAATCCTATATGGAATGTTTCATGTCATACATGAGATGAGACTCATGCCCTGGCAGTCCTAGCAGAGCTCCCTCACACTGCCGATTTCAAGTGTAGAGCAGCCATTAATTATTTAACCCGATGACCGCCATTGAACAACCCTCCAATTTCAATTTATCAAATCGTGTGTTTATTTGGGTTTGCAAATTTTTCGGGGTCTCACCGCGTACGCCCGCGACGCCTTCCGACACTTTCCACGAACTTTCATATTTGGATCATAACCGACCAGAATAAAATTTGGGTCATTCACCCTAGGAGGGGATCTGCCCCATCTTGCTTCACCCAAACACACGTGATTTATTCATATTATTATTTTATACAACAGTGAGTCTTGATTTTAGACGTTGTCCCATTTCAAAGCTCATCACTCATTCACAAGAACAGTGAATACTTGATACCATGCACCCACACTCCACTCGTAGCGATGTGGCCAGTGCATATGAAATGCATGATGCGATGCATTCTCCTTCGTATTACATGTATATATGAGTGCTACATGAAACATTAATACACCATGGACAATTAGAATTTTTACATATAATTTACATCCATGCAATCCACGTTAATACATCAAATAACATATATTAACATGTTATTCTTCACACTACATATTATTTGATCAAGCAATAACACACAAAATGGCAAAAATCTCGGACTCATATACAACAGGGCACCTCTTGTTCCCTTCACGATTCGTCACCGAATTATTGTGATACCAAAACACACCACAAAACCCGAAGACATCAGTCTTGGGATCAAAACCAAACCTGAACCAAGTCCCGGACTGTCCGAAAACAATTCCGAAAATCCTGTCTGGACTATCCGAAAACAGTCCCGAAATTTTAACCCGAACTATCCGAAAACAGTCCCAAAATTTAGCCCGGACTGTTTGAAAACAATCCCAAAAATTCCTAAAAATTTCTACCACCGGTCCAAAATTTGAAATTTGAAATTCTGACCTTTCATGGCCTCTAAGCCAATCCCAAGCCATTAAATAGCCTTTAGGATAGAAATAACACAAGTAGGAAAATTCCCTACCTCGTGGAGTTTGACAAAACTCCAAGATTTTTGTGTTCACGCGTAGCTCTCGTCGCGTAAATGAACTTTGTCTCTTTCTCCGACAAAAACCTACGGTCCAATTTCCGTATATCTTAGAGAGAAGCGAAGAGAAAAACAAATTAAAATAACTCTCTCTCCTTCTTGTTTGCTCCCACGCCCGTTTTCTGACTTTTCTTTTTGTTTTTCGTTTTTATCTTTTTTATTTTATTTATTATTATTATTATTTGAATACATGACTCATATTGCCTCATTCGGGTCCGTTTCTGCCCCGAAAAAATTTATTTATTTTTAGTTCACTTTATTTTAAATGAACTTAGCTCAAGTCATTTCTTGGCTTCCGAGGTTTTCGTAAAAATCTCGTCCCTGAAGTCACTGACGGCTTATCACCCAAAAAATCGTCAAATATTCCGCTTGTCTCAGAATTCAACGAAACTTTTCAGGATCACTAAATTTCGCGAGACGAATTTAACGGCGCAATCCATTTCGTCATCCGAGATCTAGAGAATTTTCTAGGCTTCCTTGCACCATTCTGACAATTATTATTATTATTATCCTTTTACCTTTTTCTTTTAAAAAATTACAAATTTTCTCAGGTTTTACAGTAACTGACAAACATGTGTCACATTTGCGGGATTTGTACAACCATTGGGCATGGAGGGAAGTACAACTACAACATGCATGTGGGATGTGGAGGGACAGTGAGAGTGGATGATGGGAAAGAGGTGGTGGTTGTAACGCCCCGTCCCGAGAAAGTGTACAGTACATGAAACTGTAGGGGCGTATACGAGCACCAAGTGTCACATTGTGGTATCTTGGATATGAAAATATGAAATGATAAAATTATGAACCCGGAATGTGGTACTAGCACAAGGGTTAAATTGTAATTCACAAAAAGGATATGAAAATCATTAAATGAGTAGAGTTGGGCCATAATACAAATAAAATAAGTTGATTTGCAAAAATTAAAAGGATGAAGGACTTAATGGCGATTAAGGTAAATATTAGAATATAAAAGAGGAGAGATAAAAGCCAAAAAAATTAAAAAGCCTCATTTTGGTCTCACAAAAGCTAGGGTTCACGTTTGGTGAGAAAAAGAGAGAAAAGAAGAAGAAGAAGAGGAAGGAGAAGGAGAAGGAGAAGAAGACCAAAAATCAGGTATGTTTTTGCCTTGGAATCATGGGTCTTTTGATGTCTAGGGTTTTGGTATGGATTTCCATGGAGAATAGTTGGTCCTTTGTCTAGGGTTTTGGAAGAGGTCACCCAAACCCTAGATTTTGTTGAGGGTTAATAATAGGTAAAACCCCAATTATGGAAAATAAACATGGAATCATCATAATTATATGACTTTTAGAAGAATTGATGGACCTTTGGGTGAATTCATAGGATTTTTACCTAGGGTTTTGTGGTATGAGTTCCAAATTACCAATTCAAGTGTTATGAAGTTGTTTTAGATGATTTCCATGATAATTCTTGAGGTATTAAGGAATGGGGAAGTTATATGAAGAGAAATGGTATCAAGTAAGGCAAAATAACTAAATTTGGGCAAATTCAATTTGTACCGGTATAGGTCTGGTACATCTCGATACACCCACAGCCAGAATGCAACTTTGTACGATGCAGGTTAAGAATAATCCGGTACAGGTGTGCCCAAAATGCCCAGAATGTTGTATTTTTGTATAATTAAAGCAGGATTCATGCAGTTAGCATGGGAACCTTATTAAATGATTAAGAAAGGTTCGAATAAGATTGGAACTCGACGAAAAACGTAGCGTACCTTGCCGTCGAGGCGAAGCGAAGTTGAGTGTGACTAAATGCTAGGAAGTACGTTAAAAATTATGCGATTACGTAGGAGATTAATATTTCGCCGTATTCGTTTGAGTGTGTAGGCTAAAAGCAAAGGCGGGAAATTGTGGAATTGTGCTCGAGTTTAGTAAGGAAAGGTGAGTATTTTAAACCTATTTTCTCTCAAATACTAGTGTATTATTATTATAAAATTGTTTTACCTTTGGCGGTATTTAATGGTTTTGAGTTGGCAAAACCATTTTTCAAGTAAACAAGCAAATAAGAAAAATGGTTTGAATTATTAAACCATTTTTTCAAACAAGCGAAACAAATAAGCAAATGGTTTTAAATTGAAAAACCATAATTCAAAGAGCAAGTAAACAAACAATGGTTTTGAATTATTAAACCATGTTTCAAGCAAGCAAGCAAGTAAATGGCTTTGAATTGTAAACCATTTTTCGGTAAGCAAGCAAGCAAAGAGAATATTTGTGAAAACGAGCTACTTCAAATCCACTGGTTCGCGAAGCAAACCGGTCAGAGGTATTCCGTACGTGCACGATGGAGTTAGGATATCATACATGCATTTTAGTTTTGCACAGTCGACAAATGTAGGTCATATCATGGCATTTAAAAGGGGCTGTGCGCGTACAAAGAGTATAAGGTTAAGAGCTCTAACCAAATTATGGTGATGGCGACCTAGGTCAATTCCACCATATTTATCGGAAAAGGTGGAGTGAAGTGTCGCCAGACCCTTCCACCTAGGTGATGCGGACCCAGATCCTTCCACTGGCACGGTCGATGCCCAGGCTCCCGTGTTCACTAGGGTACAGCAAGCAAGTATAGGCCTCCAGTGGTTGATGATTTATAAGCATGATCATACAGTTTTGAAAAATCAACCATTGGTGCACGGTAGCCCAGGCTTCCGTAGAGATTTAAAAGCAAACGGTTGAGCACAGGCTCCCGTTTATATTTCAAAACGATCGGTTGAGCCCAGGCTCCGTGGTGATTTTAAAGCAAACGGTTGAGCCCAGGCTCTCGTTTTATTTTTCAAAGCATGCCGAGTTGAGCTAGGCTCACATATTTATAAAGTTTCAGAAACTTTTTAAATGAAGATTTGAGAAATGTTTTATACATTTTTAAAGCAAGAGGTTTATAAAGTATTATAAACTTTAAAGCAAGCAAGGTAAAGCAAGCAAGCAAGAGAATTGAGAAAAGTTTTATAAGCTTTTAAAGAAAAGCAAAGCAAAGCAAGCAAGCAAGGGAATTATGAAAAGTTTTAGAAACTTTTAAAAGCAAGCAAGTATAGAAAGTTTTAGAAACTTTAAATTAAGCAAGCAAGGCTTCTGGAAAATATTCTGTAAAAGAAAGTGTTACAGTTTTAAGATGTTTTCCGAAAAAGCAAAACATTTTATAATGCATACACTCACTGGGCTCGTTTAGCTCATTATTTTGTATTTTAAAAAACTATTTTCAGTCTGAGGCACTCGGATATTTGGAGGCAGTTAGGATTTTAAACATTTATTACAGAATCTTTGTAATTAGAATTATTTTATGGGGATACACTTTGGGTGTATATTGGAACATATGTATGTACATAGTGTAGTTTTGTGAAAATGTAGAGAATATTGTTGGTTGCCATATTTGGAAAAATGTGTAAGTTGTGTATACAGGATTTGGAATTATACTATATGCAGTCGTCATGCTGTCGAGGTTTTACCGCTGCCAAGATTTTACCAAATCCTGAGTTGGAAAAAGAAAGAAAAATTTTATACGAGGTTTAAGCAAGCAATCGACCGCTTCCTGAGTTTCTAGTCGTTAAGTGCTTGGTGAGAGTTTTCTGTGGAGTGGTAGGCACACCCACTTATTTAGTAGGGTGGGTGTATCAGAATTAGTATCAGAGCGGAAGTAGACAATAACCTAAGAATTGAGGAGATATGATACCACACAAGGTGGTATCAGAGCATAAGTATTGGCAACCATGCATGTTCAAACTCAAAGTACATACATATCATGTGATTCAAAGTATTAAACAATTGATTTTTTAAAATACAACACTATGTCAGGAAGGGGGCGGTAAAAGTCGATCCTAGGAGAGTTATTCGGAGGTTTAGGAGCTTCTGCCGATGCACAGGAGGGATGAGCACGTAGTAGGTTCCCTAGCCTCTACTTAGTCGACCTCTAACTTGACCAGTCGAAATTTGGACCATCACGGGCCGCGGAGGAGCTCAAGTGCCAGGATTATTTACGGTAGAGCAAGTGGCACAGATTGCACATATAGTAGCCATAGCGACCCGTCAGAAGTCGCAACCTCCACCGCCACCTAGAGAAGTTACGGAAGGCAAGGGAGGTCGATAGAGAGGAAATCTGAAACTAGAGGCGCCAAACCTTCGTATGATGTGATGGTGATCCAGTAGCACAGTTATGTAGTAGACCCTGAGTAAATAAGGTTAGCATGGAGTTATGGGCTACAGGATGAGCAAAAGAGTCTTGTTTTCCGATTTTAATGGAAGACATAGCTAAGTTAGTGGGATGCCATGGAGAGAGGTATTACGATGATGGCATATCATGGGACAAATTCAATGAGTTCAGCCCGATAGGTTAACCTCGAAGCCATAAGGATTCAAAAATTGAGAGTTCTTTAAATTAAACGAGAAGAACATGTCGATGTGTCGAATATGAGAAGAAGTTCTGGAATTAGTTAGATTGGTTCCACTATATTCCAAGCGGATGATGTCTGAGTGCAAAGGTTGTGCTCGGGACTGACAGGATCGAGTGCATTTATCGATGGTTCCTCATAATAGATTTGGGGGACTTAGTTGAAGGACCGCTGAGAGTTGAGAAAAGTACTACGGCTATGTATCGGAGTAGAGCCCGGGGAAAGTAAGAGTAAGAGGGTGCACCAGGCACTTCCCAGTGAGCTACCAGAGCCGGTGCCGGTGAAAGAAAGAAAGGAGGCGGAGGTTATAGAGGTCAAGGTCTGCGAGGTCGGAGCTATCTCTAGTCGAGGTCAGGTGGGGCCCACACAGTTGCTAGTAGTGGCACCCAGTATTCCTCTGTATGTCACATGTCGGGCGACACCATGGGGAGTGTAAGGGTCGATCTGAGGTGTGTTTCCACTTTGGCAGAGGCCATTTTGTTTAAGGCTGAGAGTGCCCTCGGTGATTGGTGTAGAGACATCGTGCTTGACCCTAGCTACCCCAGCACCAGAGATGAGCACTTAGAAGTCTTCGAGGAGAGGTTTCCCAAGAAGAGGGGCCAGCGCAGCCGCAAGTAAAGGCAACCATGGTAGAGGAAGAGGTAGTGCCCCAGGGATACAGAATGAGCCACTTTTCGGGCGGAGTATATCTTTGTGACTCGGCCAAGATGCGAATGCGACTCCGGATGTAGTCACTTGTATTATTTCTATCCTTGATCATGATGCGCCTTGGTAGTGGACCCGGGGCTACGCTTTCATTTGCATCAAGCCATTCTAGATCGTTTTCGAGATAGAGACCCGGCCATTAGAATTCGTATAAGAGTTTCCACTTCAGTACGGAGATCGGGTGCACGTAGGCAGTGGTCGGGAGATAATAGAGTTCGATTGGGGACAAGAGTTCGCGGATCTTGTATCTTTAGATATGAAGGATTTTGATGTGGTTCTCGGTATGGATTGGCTTTCTCGCCATAGAGCCACATTAGATTGTTATAAAAAGGAAGTAAAGTTGCATAGGCCAGGGAAATTGGAGGTAAAGTTCAGAGGAATACGTAAAGAGTTATCTTCTAGTATGATCTCCCACATGTCATTATGAGAGGATCTTTGCATAGGGTTCAGCTCGGGGTTATCCTAGCTTATGTGGTGGAGGCGGGAAGGAGGGGACTATATTGGATGAGATTCCGGTTGTTAGAGTTCCCGGATGTATTCTAGGATGATATTGCGGGGATTACCTCCGAAGAGAGGTGGAGTTCACCATTGATTTGATCCCGGGGGCGAGCCATTTCCATTCCTCCTTATAGGATGGCTCCTGCAGGATTGAAGACTTAAGGCTCGATTAGAAGAATTATTAAGTAAAGGGATTCATTAATGAGCATATCCCACGTGGGGAGCTCAGGTTCTCTTCGTGAAAAAAGAAAGATGGGAGTTTGCGGTTGTGTATAGGTCTGAGCAGGCGAATAGAGTTACCATCCTTAATCAGTATCACTCCTAGGATCGATGAGTTATTTGATCAACTCCAAGGGTCTCGAGTATATTCCAAGATAGACTTGAGGTCGGGGTATCATCAGTTGAGAGTGCATGAGAGTGATGTACCCAAGACTGCATTTAGGACACACTACAGGCATTATGAGTTTTTGGTGATGCCATTTGGTTTGACTAATGCTCCGACAGCGTTTATGGATTTGATGAACCAGGTATTCCAGCCGTATTTGGATAGGTTCGTCATATTTTTTATTGATGATATCCTAGTGTATTCGGGTGTAGTTAAGAGGAACATTGAGCACTGGTTGTGTTCTGCGAGACTCTAAGGGAGAGACAGTTATATGCCAAGTTGACCAAGTGTCAGTTTTGGCTTGACAAAGTAGCATTCCTAGGTCATGTGATCTCAGCCGAGGGGTGAGTGTAGATCCCCATAAAATATAAGCAGTGGTAAATTGGAAACCACCAAAGAATGTGTCAGAGGTTAGAAGCTTCCTTGGTT